>CM065178.1:25327584-25492584 GCA_033026295.1 Channa striata
TGTGTGTGTGTGTGTGTGTGTGTGTGTGTGTGTGTGTGTGTGTGTGTGTGTGTGTGTGTGTGTGTGTGTGCGCGCTCAGTGCGGCTCATTGGTAAGTGAGTGTTAGTCCTGTCACAGCGACGCTCTGTTCAGCTAAAATTAGAAGCAGGTTTCTTGGAAAGACCAGACAAGAAATCAAAATCTTTTGTGATTCTGAAGCCGAAGAAACAGGCCCAGGTCCAGTGGGTCAGAGCAAAGACAGAGACAGAGACGGGACACGAGCCTCAGACCCTTCGTGCAGCTCCGTCCTTCATCTCTGCTCACATCATTAAACAACGACTTTTTTTTTATTCATGAAGTGAGTAAACGGTCCAAACCCGCCTCGTCCCCTGACCCTAATACCTGCTCATTCACGTGGCTGGAACTGTGGCCCGCTCCTCTGTCCAGCTGTTTAAGGTCACAGACGATGGACTTAAACCTCACAGCCAAAGCGGCCACTTCTTCCTGATGGATGGAATGATGATGGCCTCTGTAGTGTTGATGAGGATGGGACAGATTTGACCTTTGACCTCCAAGTTCACGTCCGTTGATCCTCGAGTCCTGGTGGTTAAAAAACTGTATGTGAGGACACAGACAGCTGATTCTCTCACACTGCTGTAGTCACGGTCTCCTTCGCTGCCTCGTCTCCCTGTCCGGCCTCCTGCGTCCTCGGTGACCCGTCCATCTCCTGAGCGTAATGAATGCCGACCTGCTGTCCCCTCCGGGCCTGGTCTGCCCACGCGTTCGTCCGCCTGCCCTCTGATTCATCTGCTCCCCTCGCTCTGACGGCCGACGTCGCTGCCTATGCTAATAACCGGAATAATATGCTAATGGGAGAGTGAATATTCATGAGGGAGCTGGAGTTCGTTGAGGACGACAGGTGGGAGCTGAGCCTCAAAGTCGGTGGGGGAAAGGTACGAAGAAAGTCTGTGTCCGTTCTGTCTAAACTTTGTGACCTGAGGCAGCTAACGAGGCCGCGAGCGCACACACACACACACACACACACACACACACATTTACTGGGGCTGAGGACAAGTTTGTGCCTCCTCAGTCTCGACTGTAAGAGAAAAAGCGATTTGATGGGACGGAAACCACAGGTGGTGGACATGAGCTGGACGTTTGTCTCCTCAAAATGACCTCACTGTCATTGTCTCACTGTCTCACTGTCCGTCTCTTAATGTCTCCATGATCTGGGTCAGAGATGCCCGTCCTGCCACATTTCTGCGTCGACAGAGTTTCACTAGTGCTTAAATTTGATGAGACACACTGGATTAAATATAAAAACCATTAAGTTTTGGGCAGAATTTAACTGATGATGAAACAATGTGCTTGAAGTGAGCAGATGATAAAAACAAATTTGCAATGAAAACCTGTTTGGTGGTTCAGGTCTGCCCGGTTCTGAGCGGCTGTGGATTTTGATTCGGATCTTGTGACTTTTATTTTGACCATTTGTGAATTTCTCGCTCCTTCAATGACACATGAGAGTTACATTAAATTAAATTAAATGCATGAAATCTTTTCCTGGCATGAAACCGCATCCAGCTGTTGTACGCTGAACCTGACGATGTGGCCCCGCCTGGTCCTGGGGAACCTGCAGGTGTTTTTACGAGCCGGGCCTGAACAGATGAACGTCTCTGTTCATACGTGGTTTTGTCCTGATGAATAAGTAAAAGCTTCCCTGCAGCTTCGTCTCCGACAGCTCGTGAATGCAGCGTGAGGAGACACACTCACACGCTGTGATCCGGTAAAAGCCTCCTCCAACAGAGACGCTGTCCACGCGCTTCAGTGGACGTGAGCTGGAACCCTCCTTGATAAAAGCTCTTTTCTCAGACTGTCACAGCATCAGAGGGAGTCTGCGTTTCATTAGCCACGAAACACACAAACCTGCTGTTTGTCTCCGTGAACGTGAACATGATTTTTCGTCGGTGGACTCGTGTGTCTTCTTACTTCTTCCTTTTTCTTCTTTGTGTTGATGTGACGTTAAGAGCTGAAAAATAAAAGGCCTCTTGCTGAATTTCGAACCTTTCAGCCTTCAAACAGGAAACGTTTGGAGGTAGAAAAGCAACAGGTCGGAGTTGAGGTTCGGAAAACCACTTGCTTCATGTTAAGTTGGATAATTGTGAGGTGAAAAGAACCTTGTTCCGTTCTTTCAGAGGTGACATGTGATCAAGCCCCGTGAAGGTGAACATCCTGCTGCGGTCCTGTTGGCCCCTTTCCTGTGTTTTGTCTGCTCCGGGATCAGAAGGCCGCCGTCCGCCGTCCCGGCCGCCCGATGACGCAGGCTGCGGCGTTCTGACATCACAGGGCGTAACATGAGGATAACTCGATGTGCTTCATAAACACTGTGGTTTGTGGCCTAACATCCCACTTCCTTCACCTGCAGGGTTTTAAGCAGATCCAGCTGAGCCTGAGGGCCTGATGAAATGCTGGCAGACCCCTCAGACGGCTCCGGGGTGTCGGCAGGTAAACGTGTGTTTCCACTGTGCACATGTTTGCAGAGCCAGTGACTTTTCCGGCTACCTGCAAAGAAACGAGAATCCCTGAAAACCCCAGTTTTTCACGTCTTCGGCGTCCGAAGGCGCTGATGGTTTGTCGGGGCTCTGCTAGAGAGACGGTTTTAACGAGGGACGGTGACGTGTCACAGATGGGTCACGGCGCTGACAGTTTGGGAGTTCGTGTCTTTCTGTCCTTTTGTGCGGATGAAAGGTGACGCAGAGCGATTTCTGCCGCGCGCACAGACCTTTGACTGACCCGTGAGGCTCGTGGCCTTTTGTTCTTCGAGCTCACGTCGCAGCAGTTCAGGGCGAAACCTTTAGCTCCAAGGCTGCTCAGCTGTTCCTGTGATGACCAGCGGGAGTGGACGCACAAGCACAGAGACTTTGAGGGGAGCGATGCTTCTGTCTCGTCCCCTCAGCCACCTGAAACCTGAGGACAAGCGGATCCATCCGGGGCCTGATCCCTGCAGATCAATAGCTGCTCCAGCTGGAGAGTGGACGAGTCTGTCAAAGAAATCATACAAACTATTACTGAGCCGGGGAAAAGACTTTGGACAGCGTCATAAAACCGGATTATTGTGGAACCAGTTCATGTTTGGTTTAATATGTGATTGAATGTGTTTTTTGAAATTTCTTTTACTGTGTTTGACAGTTGATCAGGACTCCTGCTCCGTGGTAAACTGTTCGTCTGTGATCCACATTCCGCTGTGGTTAGAGCTCCTTCTTTGGAGTGAGTGGACGGACTGGAAGTAAAAAGACACCGGGACACAGACCGGCACAAGGCCTCCTACAGGCCACAGGACCCACATTCTTTGTGTCGGCCTTTGTGGCTTTTTAAACTATTCGCTCATTTGGTGTTACGGTGTTTTGTCTCTTTAACCTCGTTTGGTTTTTGGTTTTTCTGACCTGAACCATTTGTTCCCCTGTCACCAGGGACGTGACGTGAAGACAGAAAAACCAAAAGTCTTTCTCAAAATGTTTCACCGTCTAACTTTAAATCACCTCGACCCCCTGGGCCACGGACACACCACGACGTGGTTCCGTTGGCTTCATCAGGTTGTGAGCGACACTCTGTGTTTGGACAGTTTGCAGCTGAGTGTGACGGATGAGAGTCGGCTCCAGTGAGGCTGCAGTTCACTGCTGTGGGTGATTTGCTCCGTTCAGGTTGTGAATGCGGGAGAAAATGGTGCCAGATTAAAATAGACAAACTGTTAAAACCTCGGTTTGACAGAACAGACCAGTGTAAGTGACGCTGAGCGTTGGACACAAAGAAGGACGGCGGTATTTGGGGGGCGTCACGACTCCGCCTCACATTTAAGATTCTGCGACTCGTGAACTGGAGGGAACAAGTGCTGCTGGGCACAGATCCTGGAACAGCAAACCACAAAGAACGAGGAGGAGACAGACGGAGAAACCAACACAGTGGATTCACAGAAGCTCACCCAGCCGGAAACCCCGAAGTCCTGCAGAAACAAGACGAGCCGCGTTCCGGCCTGATTTTAAACCTGAGATCCAACAACACACTCCTGCTCCTCCGGGTTTTATGTTCGATAGCAGAACAAAAGAAATAATGTCAGTCACATGTAATTCACCACGTGTTCAGCCTGACGCAGCCCAGCCGTGTTCGTCGTGTTGTGAGGTTTTGTGTTGTGCTTGTGAGGCCAATTTTTTTAATCTGAAATGAAGAAGAAAATATGTGTCAGATCAGCTTGGTGACAAAAATACATTTTCGCCCATTTCAGAGGCCGACAGCATCTGTCAGAGCCAGACCTGGTTTTAGATTTTGTCTTTGCTTTGGTCCATTGAAATCAAACCACAACCCGGACGATAATTTATAATAATTTTTCTATTTTTGTGCAGTGAAGCTCTTTAATTCGCAGGATTTATTACCACAACACTTGCTTCATCTTACCTTAAGTCGTCTTACGTCCTCTGAATAAAAAACTGCTTAAAGTTGGAGTGAAGTTCTGCACTTTGATTATAGATTTTCTTGGTTCTGGTTCACGGAGCAGCTCATCCTCGGGGAGCAGCAGGAGAGAGGAGCAATAACCTCTAACGTCTCCGCTCATTAATATTACAGGCAATACAGTGAAATCTCAGCCTACTTTAACCTTTAAATAATTCACACAATAAAATCTTTTCTTTCTCGGCTCCCCATTAAACTGGAAGAAGGAGAAGAGCTGCTTCACTCAAGTCTCTTTCCACCCAGTGAGACTTTTCCTAAAACCAGGTCCGACAGAAGCAGTTTCCCACAAAAACAACAGCAGCATGAGTCATTTTTAAATCCGGTCCAACTAGGACAGTTTCCTGTGGTTCATCTGTATTTTTATTGACCCTCTTGTGGAATGTTGCAGATGATTCGTGACTCACTAAAGCCACGAACAGGCTCAGAATAGGATTCCTGAAAGTGGGTTTGAAGTGACCTGGACGCATCCTTCAGGTATTTGCGCGCTGCCGTGACGCACGGTCACGTCTCGTTGGGTCAGCATCAGAGATGAAGGCGCTGCAGGCAGGATGAGACCGGATCCGCTGTGCAGGACATGCGTGCACAGAAGAGCGTTGGCAGAGCTTCACTCCTCCCAGCAACTCCTCGTCCTCCTGCGTGCTTGTGTTTGGATCAGTCCAGATCTGTTTTAAACGAGCTAAAGCCTGGAGACCGGGAGGAACTCTGTCCAAGCCGATCCGTGGACTTTACAGAGTCAGGTCTCGTGTGTGTCTGCAGACTGTTGTGGAGCCCAGAGATGCGCCCATCGGATGCATTTTAGTCCCATGATCAGGGGAAACTGTGTGGAAGTGCAGCCAAGCGCAGGTTGTGAACAGTCCAGAAGGAACCTGAAGACACTTCTGCCCTTTGTCCCCTCGTCGACGCAGCGAAGCACATCTCAGCTCATGTTTCGCACAGGTCGGACATAAGTGTGTGTGTGTGTGTGCGTGTGTGTGTGTGTGTGTGTGTGTGTGTGTGTGTGTGTGTGTGTTTGGTTGCACCTCTCCCAGCTGAAGTCGACCCACCTGCCCTTCACGTCTGATTGTAAAGCCTGGCGCCCCGAGGTCGAGGTACCGAGAGGGACACAAGGGATCCAAACAATAATGTGATGGGTAAGATTATGAAATATTTATACTAGAAAGTCAAGACGCCAGAAAACGGTTCCAAAGAGGTTTGTGCCAGATGCGCGAAGTTTTACGCACAACATTGTTCCACCTATGAAACGCGCAGCTAACACAGTCACATTGATGAAGTAAAAATGCCAACTGTGGTTCTTCTTTGTGTGTCTATCACCTTCACACACGCACATCACACGTGATCACGGGCTGTCAGAGTGTGTGTCTGTGCTGTCCATGTGTCAATCAACACAGGAGAATTTATGAAATTATTTTTGAATAAGAGTGAATGTTGAAGTGAACCTGTTCACTTGGAAAATGCAGCATTAATTTGAACCAGGAGTCACAGAATCTCTGCAGGTTTTTCGTCTCGATGTCACCTGTTTATTTCTTAAAGAGAAACTGAATTAATTTAATGTTCGTACAGCAGTAAAAGTTTAATATGAGTCTGACAATGGCCAAATATTAACACACACGGGATAAAATACTCCAGCACCCTCTCATTCCCATAACTTCAACAACTGCTGATTTGGGACTAGGACCAGGTTCGCGTGTTCATGGAGCTGCAGAGTTTCTGGTCCAGCATCAGAATCGTCCAGGCACTGGTGCAGATTCACATGATGGTGGGAAGGTTTTTAGACAGACTGAGCCGAGCGAGCGCCAGCCAGGACCTGCATCAAGGAATGTAAGAGCATGTGAACAACAAATCCAAGCTGCTTTGACACATTGTGGGGCGTTAAGTCGAACTTTGCACATGAACGTGTTCAGAGGAACATTCAGTGTGTGACGTATGAGCCTGTGAAGGAGGGAGCTGGTCCTCTCAGGAAACGCTGATGGCGCTGACCTTTGAGTCGGCGTCTGTCCGACACCGACTGCTCGTGTGGGCGTAAATGAGCCCCTGGCTCATGTCGCCATGGAAACACGATGAGAGGAGCAGGTCGCAGGAAATTTCTGTGGGCCTTCAAGTTCAAACGTGCAGCTCTTCAGCAGGTCAAACTCTTCTCGATCCTCGCAGGAGGTTCGTGGGTCCGTTGCTGCTCTTCCCTGACCCGGCAGAACGTGCTGCGGAACACAAAGTCCTGCTGCAGTTTCTGAACAGCAGGTTCTTCAGCCAACAGACGCTTTATCCCCTGATGCTGCAGCCGAGACATCATCACCTCAACCCCACTGACGATCCCATCACCAGCACAAGATGTCGGTGAAATGGACAGTGCATGAGCTGTTTGCTGGAAGCGGAGCTGAAGGGAAGCGCACAGAATGTCAGGAAGAGCTGAGAGCAGCCTTTGATTTAACCGTGTCAGAGCCGTGAATCGATTTCTACACTGTGTTCCAGTTCTAAAATGTGGACTGAGGGAAGCTGCACATGAGCCTCCAGACGCGTCACGGGTCCCGTGAACAGCCGACGTCAGTGGCCTTCAGGAGGAGATACTTATTGAAACTCTCTCAGGAAACTTAAGAGTTCAGAAACTGACTTCCGCACTTGTCACGTGATCAAAAAAAAGGGCGAAACAATTTCCTGCGTAAAATCATTTTAAAATTCATAAAGACACAGAGTAAAGGATCAACCTCCAGGCTGCTGCAGTTCGGCAGAATGGAGCTGAAGCTCCTGAGTGGACTTTTACTCCCCTCTAACTCTGAACCTTAATGAGGCGTTTCACCAATTCGTTGCCTTTTTTTGTTTGTTTTTGCATCATTTCCCACAAATTTGACTGTTTCGTTAATAAAGTTTCGATTGATTTCCTTCAGTTCTGCTGGACATTAAGTGAATCGCACTTTCTGCTGCTGATGCTCCACGAATTGGCTGAGAAATACTAGAACATTGGACTCATGGAATTATGAGGTTTTGCCTTGCAGAAGAAGAATGTGGCTCCTCTGTTCTGAGTTTCCTTCTAACTTCTCCTAATCTTCTTCCTCTCCTTGTTTTTCCCTCCCTCATTTCACTTCCTTTCACCCTATAATCCTCTTCCTCCTCCTCCTCCTCGCTGCAGGCTGTTGATGGGGAGCTTTTCGAATGTCAGCCGGGACAGTGGTCATCGCAGGAGGGATTCTGGCCACAGTCATCTTACTGACCATCGTCGCTGTGCTGTGTTTATGTAGGTTACAGGTAGGACACTTTGACGACACGTCCACCAGGTCTCACAGGACAAAGGTTCCACTGCTGTACATGCAGCAGGGGTCTGAGAAAAAAAAAACTCTTCTGACAAACCAAGGCGTCACACGGTTCTGCTGTGTTCATTTTTTGGCGTGTCACAGTGACTCCACGGGTTCGCTCTTGGACCTAGAGTGACGCCAAAGCGAAAATGTGGAAAGTCGTTTGCACACACACAAAAACTGCGATACGCTTAAAGAAATAACTTCAGGGTTTCATGTAGAGACCATATGGGTTTTAACACAGTCCAAAATTTGTCCCCAACCTACCAATGGTTGCAAGACCATCACATCGGCTTTGAACCTCTGAAGTAAAGCAGCAGTTTTAGAGCCACAACCAAAGACGTCCCCAAGTTTGTTCAGCCGTAAAATCGCAGTGTTTCCGCGCACGTTCTCGTTAACACGGTTAACGCACCGACTCGCGCTGGTACAACCTCTGACCCCCTGGGAATCTGTCCACTCTCCACCACCATCATAGTCAATGTTTATTGGTGAATCCATGGTCTTCACTAACGTGTCTTCTGTCCCCCAGTATTACTGCTGTAAGAGGGAGGAGTCAGAGAAGGGGGAAGAGGAGGAGCCCGAGCTAACCAGCATGTCACCATCCCGCCCCCTGGCTCTGTGTGCTCCTCCTTCGCCTACAACCCCGGAGCACTACAGCGACCCGGAGACCTACCCGCCCACCTTCCTCACTGAGGCCAACGGGCCTGCCAGCTACTCGCCCACGCCGCCGCCGCGTAGGTGCCAGCGTTCCCATCCCTTCTGCCCGTCCTGCGCCCGCTGCTCGCTGCCCTTCTACCTGCAGCACCCGGAGAGGCTGTGTAACGGCGGGCGCAGGGTCAGCTACAGAACTGTGCAGCAGCAGGACCTGGACCTGCCCGTGGACCTGGAGAGTTTCTACCAGAAGCTCAACCTCATCCGCTCGGTCACCATGAAGGAGGTGGTCACCCACAGCATCAGCACGGACGTGTAAGAGCCGGCAGGGCGGGGGCAGCGCCGCCTGTGGCCTGGGGGTGATTCGTACCAACACAACGTCATGCAAGTATAGCGACGTGCAGCAGCTTTCACACGGTGCTGTTACACCTGCAGCCATGTTGGACGTGTCCAGCAGCAGGACACATTTCTGAGCAGGCACATGTGTCAGACTTGAAGAAACAAATATGTCAGTTCTGTTTAATAGCAAAACACGAGTCCGAGTATCAACACGTAAATGTCTGTGCACAAATGGTAAATGTTCTGCACTTATATATATATATATATGGAGCTTTTCTACCTGTTGGTGCTCAAAGCGCTTCACACTGCTTCTTATCTATCCATTCACACGTTCACACACCGATGGGGGAGGCACTATGCAGCTGGCCGACGCTCACCGGGAGCAACTAAGTTGCTCAAAGACACTTCGACATGTGACCAGTAGGATTGGTGGACGACGGCGCTACCAACTGTGCCACAGTCGCCCGCAAAATGTTCAAAAGTGTCTGTGTATTTAATCCTGCAGCTGCATGTTTTTTGTGTTTGCTGAATCACTTCACACCTCAGACGTGGAGTTTGTCATCTGTTAGCTGGAAGCTTCTGGACGTCGTGCTCTGCTCAGGTGCTTTCCTGGTGATACGTGCAATAGGCCAAAAGAAGAAGAAGAGGAAGAAGGAAAACACCTGTGCAGGTGTGCGTGTGTTGCTGTGAAGGTTGTATGACAGAATCTCTCGGAGCCTGAATCTCCGTTTGTGAATTTGAACGTGTCTCTGGTGAGTCGTTCACACAAGTCCCGTGAAGTTCTGTACGTGTTGATTTGTTCATTCGGAGTTTTTATTGTTTTTATTGATGACAAATCTGAATCCACGAGAAATGATTATGTAAGTAGAAAGTAGAAATTAGAAGTAAAGTAGTAGATGTATCTGCACTGGGCTGTGATGTGTGTGTGTGTGTGTGTGTGTGGGAGTCAGTTTGAGTGTGACATCACACAGGATGTCACCGTGACAAGGGCTTTTCTGAAACCTTCAACCCTGTCTGCAAGTTTGACGTCCGTTCCTTCTGATGGAAGAATAAAAGAGAATCTTTTTTGGAATAAAACTCGGATGATAACGTGTGATTCACCTGCTGGATGTTTCACGTCATTTAGCTCCGTTCACAAACCAACTCCTGGATCCTGCAACCTGCAGCTGCTATCGACATTAACATTAAATACTATAAATGCAGGAAGCGTTTGTCCATCACACAGGCGCCATCAGGGGAGTATCGGCCGCACAGACGCTGTCTCCTCTACCTGAGAGAGCTGGACCGTTGCTTCCTGCTTCACCTGTGATGGACGTTCACCGTGTTTCAGGTTGGATTTGCCTGTTTTCTTGTCATCAGAACATCATCTACAGTAGCAGCAGCAATAATAATAATACTTGTAAGTTAAAAAGCCAAGTACAGCTCACACCGTGCTGAATGTCTTAGATTGGACAGCTGGACAGAGGAAGGACACGCTGGACAAACTGTTCGGGGGGATTTTAGGGAACAAGCTTTCGGTTCTGTAATTCACACTGCTGCCCATAAACTAGGAATAAAATATTTTTACCACTTCTCGTGAAATGACTGTGACAATGCGATTTATCCTTGACAAATAAAGTGTATAACTGCTCAAAACTTTACTGATAAATCTCTTCCAAATATATCAAAGTGAAAATTAAACACAATTAGGCTTTTTAAAAAAGAAAGTGTCTGAAAACAAAATGCAGCCGTGTATTTGGATAAGATGCTGAGGAAGAACCAGGTTCATTGGTTCTATAGTGAAGAGCTGCGACCAGCAGGGGGCGTCAGATGCTGTTAATGCTTCCTGTGTGTGTGTGTGTGTGTGTGTGTGTGTGTGTGTGTGTGTGTGTGAAATGCTTTCTGGGAGAACAGTGACATGGACCAGCAGAGCACAGAGGGGCAGATTTGCACATGATCATCAGTAGCTGCACCAACAAGCTGAGGCCAAACTTCAATTCCTTCAACCTTGTCGGCGGAAACACTGTCTGAAAAGGCTTTTTCAACTTCACTAAATGAGCATTTTAACAGAGGAAAGGTGCAAAAGAAAAGGCTCCTGAGTGAGCGCCGGGCTTATGTAGGAATAAATATGTCAGGTTCGTCGTCAAATAGAACAAATAATGAGCCAATATTTGCTTTATGTGGTGATACATAGAAAGTAAAATATCCCAATGTGCCGTCAGGCCATAAATTGGTGTATCAGACTCTTGACACTCAAACATCACGTCGGGATATTTTGACTTGATATTTAACTGATCAAAAGCTCCTGTGCGTTTAAACATTAGTGTCATTCAGATGGTTTGATGGTTGTGATGCCACATCGACGACTTTCGCTGCATGTCACTCTGCCGCCCCAACAAGAACATTAATTCTTCTTTCAACACTGAGCTACAAGTTGCTGCGTCGTCATCTACATCACGATTATGAACAAAATCTATTTTAAGCCGATCATTAGTCCTCAGGTTGACAACCCGTTTACTGAGGCAGAGAATGTAGTTGTGTGGCTACAGCGCTGGGATAGGACGTATGTAAAGGACTGATGAGGTAGAAAGACTGTCCGGATCTAACGGGATCCATGAATCCCTGGAGCTGGTTAACATCTCCGCTCATGAGTCTACCATATGGTCGTCAGGGCAGCGCTCAGAGGAAGCCTGCGCTCGCTGCCCAACCACTGAAGTTCACCAAACGCCTGGACACTCCACAATGTCTCGTGTCCTGATGAAACCCAGGTTGACTTTGCTCGGCTTACAAAGGGAAGCGTTTTCCAAGCGGCGAAGCACGTTGTGTCGCTGCGTCGTGATTTGGGTTTTCTGCTGTCTGCGAGCTGAGAGTCAGCGTGATGCGAACACTGAAGTAAATCTACTGGGAATGACTGAAAAACAAAATGTGCTTTTCGGAGACGAAGCCCAGACTCCACAGAGATGCTGTCCACCCCAGACATCCTGAAGCTGCTCGCTGAGGACGCGTGGTCCAAAATTCCTCCTGAACACTGTGCAGATCTTCTGCAGCTTGTTAAATCCAAGGGTTCACTTACTTTCCCCAACGCCGCTTTCACTAGTTGACGAGAAATAGGAACGCTTCTAATGATTTGGGTGTGATTAGCAGAGCACATGCGACTGTGACCGAGGTCGGATCAGATTTTATGACCAGGTCAAGCTGCAAACCAGGTCTTTGACCTGCACCGTGTAAATTTAAAGATTCATATAAAGCAAAACAGAGACGCACAGTGATCATCTGAACTGTTATTTAATTGAAAGTCAGTACCATTAGCTTTTCAGTTTATCATCAACAGTACACAATCTCCATACTTACAATGTACAAAGAGGTATCAGTTATATAAAACACAGTACGAATAGTTAGAGACATACATGTACACGTCTGAATACATTTCAACCATACTTCAAGTGTCAGGAATCTTTCTGTCTGTGTTTGCGTCTCACACAGGCGCAGAGCAGAGCTGGCATCTGTTGACCCGATGCGTTGCCTTCGGCCGGCATCGGGAACGTCGCGATAAATGAACATGTGCTATGACTAATAAATATGCCTCCGCGAGCCGGCACGGCGCCGAGCGGCACGCGGCGGAGTGGAAACACTGGAAAACGTCTGGCTTCCTGTTGGGCCGTGCCAGACACCGAAGTGAAGCGCAATTAAATAAGACTTCATAAAGACTATTCGATATTCTAATCATGCAGTATATTCAGCTGAGAAATAATTTAATAGATCTTTTCTCTGCAGCGGCGGACACACCGATAATGGAGCCGTGTGTCTGGCTGATGTGTTCTGATCCGTTTTAGACAATGGTGGAGCTTTACAGCTGAACCCGGCTCCAGGCTGACAGACGCTGACTATTCGCTGTAGGTTTTAGTGTCTGCGGGAGCTGCTGAAAATATGATAACTACTACTAGTACTACTGAGAGTCGGGGGGGGAGAGAGGCGGCGGTGTCCTGGACTAGGAGGGTGGAGGTCGTACGGCGCGGCAGGAGTGGCAGCAGGCCTTGCTGTAGTACCAGTGGCTGCACAGGTTCACCTTCAGAGCCAGCAGGCAGTTGGTGGAGGGACGATCCTGGCAGCTCTCATCTGAGACACAGGCGACACACAGTGGAGCTCAGCTCTTAGACCCCAACCCAGAGGTCTCACCGCTCACTTTGACAAATGTACCTCTGCATGTAAATGTCTAAGGGAAGAAGTATTTGTAGCTGAAGACCAAGACTTTGAGTAACAAGAATGTCCCAACATTTTCAGTGTCGCCTCAGGATCCGATAAAACAGACCTAAACATCGTAGCACCGATTCCTCTCAACGAGGACGGGGACGGCGTGTGACAGCTGTGTGAGTAAAAGCTAAAGTGGCATTTAAACATTTGTCTGTTCAAACAGACGACTGGATGTATGAGAAAATCCCACCACGAAGTTGAAAGCGTGTGTGTGTGTGTGTGTCACCTGGCGGCTCAGTGGGGCAGGCCTGCAGGGTGCAGGTCTGTTTGGCCACCGGTTTGGTGAGGGGGTCACAGCCTCGGACCAGCTCTCTGCCCTGGTAACACTTCACGTCCCTCATCCTCACGCCCACACCACACGTCTTCGTGCACTGGGGACACATAGGACCAGAAGACAAGTCAAGGAACACCGCTGATGACTGGAACATCTTTGTGCTGCAGACACATTTGAACTCCACACAGGTGGATTTGAACCGGTGACCTTCTAGCTGTCAGACATTTTACTTCCAACAAACTGAACTGGCACCAGCAGCATCGCTGAGGTTTCCCTCCGCACGTTAGAAGAGCTCACCTCAGACCAGGGGGTCATGTACCACTTGAAGCACGGCCTCTCGAAGCAGGTGTTCTCCTCCTCGGGCTTCTCGCTGCCTCCACACGCCTCCTCGTCCAAGATCTGCAGCTTTCCTCCACTGATGCCGACACACTGGACGATCCTCCGTTTCACACCTCGGCCACAGGTTGTGTTGCACTAGAGATAAAAGCATCAAGTTCGTGGACTTAAACGGCCGTTTTCTTCTTGTCTTTGCTTGTTATCAGTCTTTTGTATTATAGCGATTTATCAGGAAACGGGTAAAATAAACTACAGAAAAACTCGTTTAAATGTTGTTTGGCAGAGCCTGAAATAAATGTGCACCTTTACACGATGGGAACAATCAACTGAATGCACCACATCCGGCAGCACTGATGCAAATGTATAAAAGCAGAAGAAGAGCAGGAGCTTCCTCGTCACACACAGCGAGTCGCTCTTAATATGTCGCTGAATTAAAGCAGAAAAGTCTAAAGTCTAAATCTAAATTTTTACTTATGCTCTTTGTTTGTTACATTCATTTTATTTCCTCCCTTTCCCTCAATCACCTGTTTCCATTTTTTCAAAATCATGTGAAAAGTCCAAAGGAACCAGGAAGTTCATGACAAACAAACAAACCGAATCGTTATTTGTTCATTTCTTGTCAGCTCCTGTGCTGATATTCGGCGCGGGGACGAGGACTCACCTTCTCCCAGTCTTGGCTCAGCCAGTGTGGGGCGCAGTCCCGCTCCCCACACGGGTGGATGGCCAGCGGCTTGTTCTCCGCAGAGCACTGGTTCTCGGGGACCACGCGACCTTCCGGAGCCTTGCAGTACACGTGACGCACCATCTTGCCCTGGCCGCACGTGCCCGAGCACTGAAACAACAGGGTTGAGGGTGAGAAAGCAGAAGCCACGAGAGGAGGCGGCGTCCAGGTGTCCACCGGCGTCTCCCTCAGCCTCGATCAGTAAAGCGACGTGTGTCAGTTTTATTCCTGTGGGATTTTTAAAGTTTCCTTTACTCTGTGGACATTGCTACGACCCTTCACCTTTCGTTTTGCTCTCATTCCTCCTGGTTTTTTGTGCCCAAGCTACTGAGAGACGACCCCATGACTGACTCTCTTTCCCGGTTTGATTGTTTTATCATAAATCATTTTTGCGTGTTGTTGTGTTGTTTCCCCTCCTTTGTTCAAGCTTTGAGCCAGTTTGCGACATTAATAAATTCCATTTGGGACAATTCACAAACAATAAAAACCCTGACAAATAAAACGGTCACTAGTCTGAGGAGAAAGAATAAACTCACAAAGATCCTCTTTCAACTGTACGTTAGAGATGCACCATCCCAACAACTGGCAGCTGTTGGTTTTTGAAATATAAATATGAAGGGCCTAACTTTGGCTGTTGCCTCGGGAACTGTGTTGTGCAGAGGATCTTTCCTTCATGTTTCTGTCTGCTTTTTCCTAAAGTCGACTCGAACGTTGTAAATTAGCCCTGGGAGTTTCCGGACTTTGCCTCTGAATGGAACATTACAAACTGCGTCCGTCTGCGGCACAACAATAAGAGCCGTAAATTCACACACGCCACTTATATTAGTGCAGACGGAGAGAGAGCCGGCGTACGCAGGACACCCGCCGCTGAGTACACGCAGAGCAGAGACACTCACCGGCCCCCACTCCGAGGCAGTCCAGTGGCGCTCGCAGGGGGGACCCGTGCAGTTCTTGATGTTCGGCGGTTTGGTCATGGGGTCACACGGTCTGGCCTCATCAGAGCAGCGGACGTCACGGCTCACCTGGGCTTTACGTCCACATTTAGCGGGACACTGGTAAGACAGCGACAAGCACAGACGAACATTAACACACAAAAAAAAGAACGACTAAAGAATTTCGTTGGAAAGTCACAGCGGAGTGAATCGCTGCTGTTTACAAAAGACAAGAAGACAAAGGATGTTCCGAAAATGAGAGGATATCGTTCTAGTCGTCCTTCATTAATAAAAATCTCTGCTTTAAGCTAAAAACTTCTCCAGGCGACATCATCAGTTTACATGACGCCATCAAGAGGAGATTTTGGCTGCAGGTTAACAAAAAAAACTATAACCTCCATATTCGAGCAAAAAAATAATATAATCTGGATTGAAAACTCTGATAAATTATGGAAACAAGTTTAAATAATATATTCTTTGCCACTTTTTTTGATTGTAACAACATAAGATTCCCTGAGGTTTATTTGCTTAAAAGATCCAGCCTTTCTTTGAAAAAATGAATGAGTGTGTTGATCCAAAAAGAGTCGAACATTTCAACGATATTTGTGTGTTTCACAAGCCACATATCGGCCTGAGTAATGCTTTTGTTTTTTGGTGTCTGCTAAGTGTCTCCATCCATCCATCAGTGACCACAGCCAGACCACATGACTGCAGCAGCGCCTGACAGGAGCGGGAGAGAAACGTTTGCCCTGCAGGAAATGCTTCTCTGAACGATGGAGGTTTGCTGGAGAATCCAGTGAAGCCAATCAAAACGGACAAACGCACGACTTGGCTCAAACCAAACTACAAAGTGAGGGTTCAGTGAACGTCATTATCAGACGAGCGGCGCGTCACACCTCGGTCCACTCGGCCACCTCCCACTGAGGGCCGCAGGCGGGGCTCTTGCACGCCCGTCTCTCCATGGGTCTCTCCAGGTCGGCCATGGTGCAGAGGTCGCTGTAGACCGAGCTGTCGAGGCCCGGCGACAGCATCTTCCAGCAGCGAACCTGGCGAAACTGGAAGCCCTCCCCGCAGGTCCTGGAGCACTCGCTCCAGCTGCTCGCCTCCCACCTGAAAGAGCACGATGACGATAAAGGCTGGATCCGGTTTTTTTAACCGGGGACAAATACGTATCATCTGGATGGTAAAATGTGGATGGGACCTGGGCTGACATTCTCTGCCAATACAGAAGTCGTGGACCGGCTCCGGTCGAGTCAGAGCATCGCAGTACATGTCGTGCACCTCGACACCGTCGTAACGAACGCAGGAGACAAAGGACTTTGACACTCCTGGATTGGGAGCAAGAATAAAAGAGCAGCATGAAAAGTGAAGACATACAATATTCCACAGAAGCTGAACGGAGAGGTGGAGTGTTTGGGAACGTTTGTGCGGTTTCATTTTACAACGCTGCTCCATCTTCAGTGTGTGTGTGTGTGTGTTTGAACGCACCGATGGAGCAGGTCATGCTGCACGGCTCCTGGGAGGACAGTTTCCAGCGATACATGTCTGCTGGACTCAGTTTGAGGTTTTTCTGGTAGAGCCTCTGATTCCCCCTGACACACACACACACACACACACAAAGTTGTAATTACCCATATTGTTGCACAATTATGCGTGAAAACACGTGCGTGCAAACGTTCAAGCGAGCAGCTGAGGACAGAGAGCTTCCAGAGCTGCCTCTCACGACGGGACCCAGACGCTCGGGGAAGGACGTCTAAGGAGACGCAGCACCGACCCGCGGGCCGCAGACGACCACAGTGTGACAGCTGATTCACAGCCTGCGTCCCAGCACACGCACCGCGTTTTTTCATCACATCACATAAAAGTCACGCGCACATTCCTGTCATAGCACTGGTCGTTCCCTCCGTCTGCGCCAGATGTTTACACTGTGAATTATACCTCGCCGGCGTCCCTCCACATCAGCCAGACGGCTTCCTGCACGTTATTTTCTCCCCAGAGGTCACTACAGTCTGACAGCACACGTTTCCCCTGTTGCATCATACTTTTCACTTTTCTGCATCTTGAATTATTTGCTTCTACGTGTGGCGGTGCCCCCCCCCCACTTACTGCTCCTGTTGAGCCGCAGACCGGGTGAAGCCGTGTTTGGACACGGAGCTACGGAGTCGACATGAATTATAAACGTGACGAACGCAGAAGCTGCCAGGTCCACCTGTCTGCTGTCTTACCACCGGGAGCTTCCTGTCCACCGACCTGCTCGTTGACTGTGTTCCTGTCTGTAACCTTCTGTGTGACACCTCTTGAATTTGCATGTCCGAGCCTCCCGGCCGGCTCACCCCCGTCTGTCTCACCCCCGTCTGTCTCACTCTTTCGCTTTGCCTTTGCTACATCCTCCTCTGACCTGCGGCCTGCTCTGCTTTCTGCCTGGCTTGCTGCCTGTCTGTCTACCTCCTGTCTGATTCTCTGTCCCTTAGCTTGTCCCACTTTTCCACCTTCTCGCTGCTTGTTTTCCTGTGTTGCTGCAGTGTCTGTCTAGCTCCATGTCTCCCAGTCACTTCCTCTGGCGGCGTCTCTCTCTGAGGACCTCGTGCTGTACAGCCGGCTTCTCATACAGCCTACAGAATATTTCCTTCCAGCAGCGGCAGGCCCAGGGGCTCGACAGCGTCTGAAAACTGAGTCCCAGCCCTGTGCACATTCACTCCAGACCTGCTGCAGCCTGAGAAACCCACGGTTTCCTGTGAGGCCTGTGATTTGATGCACCTCATACACTCACTCTGTACCTGATTCGTGCTGGACCACCTGGTGTCTTTTGGATTACCTAGTTCTGTTGGAGCGACCCGACGTCCTCCCGGCGCCCTGCATCGTTTTATTCTGGTAGAAAATGTCTCCGCTGTCATTGCGCTTGCGTCCCAGAGTGAACTCCAGCGTCGCGTTCAGTCCAAAAAGCCCGTCTTGCTCCAGGTTGCTCAGGTCCACCTCCGCCGGGCCCATCTCTGACGAAAACAACGTGTCCCCCTCTGTCAGCAGCTGATTGGTGGAGATGTTGATGAGCAGCTCGTCGGGACTAATTCGGCCGTCCAGCAGGACCCTCCAGATGAGGTTTGGGGAGTCCGGTCCAGTGTCCAGGGGTCCACCAGCAGGTGCAGGGTCGGCAGTGCTGCCTGTGTGGCTGCTGTTTCTTTCTGATGGATAAATGTGGAAACATTCAGCCAAGTTTGACACAAATTAAACTGTTCACACATTCAGTTTGGGTTTGTGTGAAGAGTCACAAGAAGAGTGAGCGGCACCTTTCACAGCACCGCTGCTTCCTGCTTGTCACAGCCGCACACATCTCAACACTCCACGTTCTGTCCGTGGGAACGTCATAATGTTCATAGACGTGTTCGGTGAACGTTATGGCAATTGTGAGGAGTATCAGATGCGTTCTTGTTATAGCAGAACAACTGGACTTTTAATTGTTGAAGAACTGATGCTGAAATTGTTGGGTGGAACCGATTTCAATCAATGTAACGAATGAACTGTGTTAAAAGCAGTTTAAAAGATTCAAGGCCTAGCCTTGTTTTACATGTGACGTCCTGGTAATTCATCACTGAAGCTCACTACAGCTGTCCGCTGGAGAGCTCTGGCTGTTGCTAGTCTGCACTGATTCTGAAATGTTTCTGACAATTCTAGAGTGAAGTTCAAAAATACACAGTCAATGAAAAACAGAAGAAAAAGGGGGGATTATGTGGGTCAGTGTACGACGAGCCTTTCGACCACCTCGTCATCTCCCCCCACCACTCGAAGCAGAGGCGTAATAGCCTGGACAGTCAGCTGAGCGAGCTGAGAGCCTGCAGAGAGGCCATTATCGCTCGTGTTTGCCATGCAGCCACTTTTAAGAGGAGAAAACACCGAAAACGCTGAATTTTTCATCTGCTCTTAATCCTCTTTGTGTGTCTGCCCCATAAATAATGCAGAGCTCCAAACGGCCACTCACATTCAGAAAGAGAGTGAGCTGGGGAATCGCCGTAAAATCGTGACCTATTTTGTCTGATCAGCCAATGGACCACCTTCAGATGTCTTCTTATTTTCTTTTCTCTTTTTCCTCAGAGCTCAGCCAACGCAGTATATTTGCAAATACAAAACTATCATCAGGCTGTTTTTGCACCATGACACTGAAGAACATAAAATATATCCTGTCAAAGAGGAAACACTGTAACGTTCTGTGCAAAGTTTAGGCGCAATCGAGCTTGTTTACGTGAAAAAGGAAAATCGGCATGGAGATCGACAGTATCACTTGTGTTTTCTTACGCTTCCCACTTCAGCCTGAAAGTTGCCACGGCTGAACAGTGAGTATTGTGGCGTTACCCAGTTCCCAGAATCCAGAATCATCAAAGCTGTTTGCATCATAACTGTCTACCTGTAAATTTTGGGGCAGCCGCTCCGTCCTGATCGCAGTCGATGGCTGCCGTCTCCTCGTACACCTCGTTGGTCTCCTGGCCCTTCTGCCTGTCTGTGCCCCCCGGCTCCAACTGGCCCTGAGTGGCCGCCTGGTCATAAATACTGCTGTTAGGGGCCAGCAGACCCCCCACCTCCACAGAAACCTCCCCGGCTGAGGTATCTGATCCAGTGTAGACAGGGGGAGGTGGGACGGGGGGCAGAGAGTCCCGGAGGACGGTGTATTCGTAGGTGATGTACGGCGTGCGACCGTTCTGGTTCCACACCTGAGCGACGAGAGAAGAGAGAGTGAAATCGAGTTGGCGCGGAGAGATTTCAGTGTCAGCCACACACAGAAGCACAGGCGTCGTCTCTTCTACTTAATTTCAGATCCACCCAAAAACATTTTCCCAATGCGACAAAGGGCGATTAATAGTTAAGTAGATATATTTATCAAAGGGTGTTTGGCATCAATGATGTTATTTATAACAGATCTTTTTTTAGAACTGCTTAGAAAGATGATTGACGGAAGGGTTATGATTAGATTTAAGATCACATTTATGAAAAACATAATTTACGACCCTTAACATGATGTTCATCCTGTTTCAGTTAGCACCCGGGGCCAATCGGATCCCTCAGCTGACAATAAATCCAGACACGCTGGATTGTGTTGTGTTCTGCTGATGATAAAATCTCATTGTGAACAGAAATCAAACAGAGTCAGAGTGAGCGTCTGCAAGGATGTCTGTGTTCCAGGATCCCGCGGAGAAATTTATTGAACGTGGCCTGTAACAAGGACGCTGTTTGGGAGACATGTCCACTGCCAGAGCACAAGGCCTGCACTCAATCAACCACACGACTGCACCGCATTAGCAGACGCGCTTGTAAAAGGAGGCGCTGCGCGTAGTTTCTCTGAGCCGGCACAACATCGCTGCTCTCTTGTTCGGAAATATTTTCACATGCAGGTGGCAAAGCAGCCTCACGATTCAGCAGTCAAGTTTCTATCATCCGCACATTTCACTATGAGAATCATAAAAACACACACAAACAGGAAAGTGACAAACACCAGTCAAAAAGAATCTGTTCTGAAATTTAAGAAGAAAACCAACGTCCTGCAGTCACGTGTATGTCAGCCGCACATTTGCCCTTCATTGATGTTTCATTAGTGACACTGAAGTCGTCGTGAAAGAGCTGACGGCGGTGGATAGATGGGGTGTGTACCAGAATGTTGATGGCCTGGTCAATGGGGCCTTTGGCCACAATGTACTCGATCCCGGTCTCGTACACATCCATGGGGCGGCGGTACTTGAAGACGGTGCCTGCTGCATGGAAGTTCTGGGGGCTGTCCACCTTGTAAGCGCCGTTGAAGAAGAAGTTGCCCGCCTGGTCTGTCACAGCTGGGGAACATAAAAAAATGTCAAACTCTAACAGCTCGATCAGCGACATTTTCATCAGAGTCTTAAAACAAAGATGTTCCCACCTAGAACATCAGCCGACTTCTTCCTCTCGATGACCTGGATGTCCCACGATCCTTCAGGTATTTGAGTAATAAAAGAGTAGCCTAGATGATGAACAGGAAGTGGGGGTTTATTTAATCAGCAGGACAGATCCCCCCCCCCTCTTCTAGAGGTCTCGGTGAATTTCTCTCACCCAGAGTCGTGGCCCCACGGCGGAAGTTTCCAGTGACTCGGCTGCAGCTGCTGCCGTCCCCCTTGCAGACCCCACACTTGTCCAAGGTGTTGGAGGAGAACAGCACCCCATCACATCCGATTGGCTGAGCAGCAGAGCAGGAAGTGGAAACAGAGAGGGGGGCATGAAAATGATCGTGAAGTTTGTGCGTTGCTGATGGATGTGGAAAAGCGAACGGGGGAAAACACCGACAGCTCCTTGTGTTACACTGGAGGTATCGCCATCGTTCTCACATTTGTGTTTTGTGTTTCGCACAGAATAAAATCTGTGCGCATTCATACTCAGGATCATGTACAAAGGTGAGAAAAAGAAAGAGCAGCCTGCATTCATGGGACAAATCCTCGTGGCTTGTCGGCACCTTTACTGTGTGAGTTTGGTTTCAAATACAGGCCGCTTGTATTGTTCTGCACAGGCTGTGTTCAGCTTTGGACCGTGGCTTCGTTTGTTAGAGAATGTGTTTCAGGCTTTAGCGGCCACTGTGCGGAGCTGGAAACTGAAAGGAAAATGAAACAAGTAGGAAGCTGGACTCACCTCACACTTACCGTCCACGCAGACGCCGCGGTAGCTGCTGTACTTGCAGGAAGTGCCGTCTCGCGCCGTCACCATCAGCTGCCTCTGGCCGTCGGCTGTGGTGCAGTGGAGGTCGCAGGGGTTACTCGAGATGTGAACGTAGTCATCTGGAGGCAGGATAGAGAAGGTCAAAGGTCACGTACTCGTTGCTAATGACCGCTGGTGGCACGGCGATGTCCTTTTCATATTAGTGACGTCAACACGTACAGTACCGGTGTGTCCACCTGTGAAAATCAGCTAGCGACTAACTGCGTCTGTCTGTGTTTTGATGCTCGGCAGGTCCTGTACAGCTGCTTGAAACAGGTGAAACACTACGACAATGGTGAAAATGCTCTGCAGAGATTGGACTGTGGAACTGGAAATTACATCTCGATGTTATTTAGGAAGTGGTTTCAAATAGATATGGGATGGGGTGAAGAGACGCTGTTTGATGGGTGCTATTACCGGGATACAGAGGCTTCCACTGGTAATTCTTCCCGTTGTAGAGCTGGGAGTTGAAGGACCAGCACTGCTCCTCTCTGAAGCTCCTCCCGGTGGGAGGACATTCCTGCAGCGCAGGACGGAGCGAGCACAGATCATTACAGGGCGTCTGTCGTCCAGTCAGACATGCGGTGCCTGTTTTAAGAACGAGCTGAAATACAGGGACGAAGCCCGTGACTCACTTTAGTGTTGCAGAGACGATACTTCTTTGCGGTTCCTGTACAGGTCATGTTGTCCTTCCCAGCAGCAACTTTCTTTCTTTGGACAGAAAACAGACATTTGAAGAACTAACAAGAAAGGACCAATGTTCCAGTTACCATCAGCTCACATGCTCTGTCAGTAGAAGTTTACTGGTCTGCACTCGTGTGTGTGTTCCTTATTGTTTAGGGGCATATACAGAATATAAAGGATCACTGGATCATCACCACAGGCTGATACTGCTCGCAGACCCTGCAGTGGTTAGGACCCTGGGGGGGACAACGATGGACTGCCTGGTTGCATTAAGCACAACTTATGGACTGACCGCTGTTTGAGGCAGTGTCTCTCCTGTGACATCACTCCCCCTCCGCATGTGCGAGTGCAGGCCGTCCACTTGGCCCACTCCCCCCACCAGTATGTGGTCACCTCCAGCTCCTCCTCCAGACTGTTGGACGCTACGCCCTCCTCCTGCACACACACACACACACACACACACACACACTTATCGTGTTAATATTATTATGATTTGGAGAGGCGGGGCGTCAGAATCTGCCAGCGTGTTCAGACAAATCGAACCTTTTCGTCTATAAAACGAGGTGACTTATATGTTCTAATTTATATCCGTCTCTGTATCTCTGCCCTTTTCAGTTGAGGTTTTGTGTGACGGGGGCCATTACTTAATGGATGGTTTTGTTTGATTTATGATATGGTACAGTTCTGGGTTATGTCCCACTGCTCACCCACATTACCAAGTCCATGTGGCCCACATACCACCAGGAACTGAGCGATGAACTCATCCGAATGCGGCTGCACAGGCGTAGCCGCAGTCCGACACTGATCCTCAGCCTTTTTAAGACCAGGCCTGCTCTGCTAAAAGCAGATTCTATCTGATTTGCTGCATTGGCTGATATTTGTTACAGTGATTTTTGTACAAAAGAAATTTGCTGTGTGAAATATAGATATATAAAATTTGATTTTTTTTATTTGAGGCCTATACCTAATTGGAAATGCTACAGAAACAACCCATCACATTCTGGAAATGCAAACTTGGACTGGTTTGAAAAGTATTTGCATATTTGGCCTCACATAACGACGGGCCAGGGGCAGGTTTACCACGGAGGGGTCCGGCTGCCCCATTCTTGCTTGATTTAGGATTTAAGCTGCTCATCTATTTTTTTTTTTGCTTCATGTTGACAGGTGTGGACGTCAGGCGGGACGATTTAGCACCTGGCCAAACGCTGTGTCCCACTGAAAAAAGAAAAATGTCGCTCCAAAGCCTGTAACGTATAGATCCTTCATTAGTGGGGCCGTCACCCGACCACACAGACCACGGGACGGTTTCCACTTCACCTCAGTCCATCCTGAATGAGCTGGCTGAGAGTCTGGATATGTGCACTGCTGACACCTGTGGATGCAGAGACACACTGTGTGTCCTAACAGCTGTTTGGTGGTCAGACATGTTCCTGAGCCCCTCACACCAACCTCACGTCCTCCTCACCTAACACACACACACTTCTCTGGGATGCTCTTTCCTTACTGAATCATGATACCGACCTGTTGCTAACTGAGGATGAGCTGTGAGATGTGGGAAAAGCTTCTCACAGTCGTTCTGTTCCCTCTGTCCCTGGCGTCACATGAACGCTGAGCGAATCATTTTGAAAAAACATTCACATTTCTTCAGTTTCTACACTTGACATTTTGTCTTTGTGCTGTTTACAATCCAAAGAATTTTGAAACCATTACATTAATACAGTGACAGAGTGTGAGGGAAAAATCCAAAAGTGATTATCTTATGAAGAGTGTTGAAACATAGCGTCCTTTGTTTCATGTGCATGTTTTCATCTCGGGAAGTTTTTCTGTGTAACCGTTTCAAGGTTGTCTGCTGTCTTCAGTAAACTGTGGCCACCTGGAGACATGTAGGAGTGTTGGAGCCCGATGGTGGGAATGTTCTGCCCAGCAGCAGAGGGGTAGAACGGCACTAGACGGAGCACAAAACTCTGTCTGTGAACTTCTCTCTTGCAAGATAATAGAACCTTTAAAAGAACATCCTGGATGCAACTTCTTCACTGACGACACCCGAGGTGTCTGGGACCAGTAGTGGGTCCATTTTTTTCATGACACAGAGCTTAGTGGGAATGGGGTTTGTGTTAGTGACTGTATCGGTAGCAGTCATAGGCTTGGTAGAGCACTGATCCCCCTGTGCTGGACTGTCAGAACCCACCAGAATCACAGGGAACCAGCATCACAGTGTTTTGCAGTGAGGACGGTCAGCGTTTCAAACATTCCTGGTGTGCAGGGGCAGCGTTATTCCAGCCGATGGCTGCGTCCCCTCGTTCGCACAGATTCATCAGAGCGGCTGCTGGAATGTGCACTGAGCTCATTGTAAAGGTGTGAGACGGAGCAGCTGTGAGCGAGGGTGAGAGACACTGGAAATACCAGACAGAGAGCGTAAGTGAGAGAGCGAGCGATCAGAGAGTCGGCTGTGTTTGTAAATGTAAAGGAGGACGGGAGGCGAGACACAGCGAAAGTCAGTCAAACCGATGCTCAGTCGAACTGACGAGAATGTGACAGTCTATAAATGGACCTTCAGACGGTGGAAGAATGAGCTTGTGTCTGTCTCCCTGTCGGGCCACTGCTCCTCAGACGCCTTCCTTTGGACGACTTCTGGGCAAAACCAGCACCCAGGGTGGAGATCCCAGGGTCGACCCACAGCAAGCTGGGGAGTCCCTCAGAATCCCCCCAGCAGGAGGGGGAAAATGTTCCTGGGGAGAGAGACATCTGGACAATCCTGCCACCGTGACCCGGCTTTACACAAGCAGCAGAAAATGGATGGATGGAAAGTGTATGGGAAAGAAAGAGATCTAAATAAAAGGCGAGCGGTAGGAAATGTGATTATTCATCACCCCACTCACGCCCATATGTTCTTGTAGCTTCTTGTGAAAATGTCCTTTTAGTCAAATAAAACCCACATGACACGTGTAAAATCAAAAGGGAGTCCGTGGTTTTCTGGTGCACATTGAATTTACAATATGCATGAACTATTTTTTTACGTACCACTTTGAACCACGTGGTCCCACTTACTTGCTGCTTGTTTCAGCTTTTCCGAGTGAACAATTACCATGAACTACATAAGTGCATTTGTAAGGCGCCCGGCTGTGTTTCAGCTGAGACATTGAGTCATCGTGTTTGTCTGTGCGTCTCGTACCTGCAGCCCTTTGGTGGACAGGTTCCCCACAGACACTGCCAGTGTCAGGAAGCCCAGCAGGACCACACCTGTCTCCCCACACTGCTCCCATGTCCACACCCTCATCCTGGGTAGAAAAGGAGAGGGAGAGAAAGACAGACAGACAGACAGATCAAAGACAGAAATCTGGTGGCTGAAAGTTTCCCGTCGCTGCACAAGCTCGAACCTCCAAAAGTTTCTTGCCTTTGTGCAGTTTGCACTTACTCCAAAACGTCTCTGCCTTCCACGATTTACTGTTACCCAGATTCACAAATCATCTTTTCTCCGTTTTTTAATCCCCCCCTGGTTTTACAGACAATCAGCGACGGATGCTCAGCACTCGACATCACCCAGCAGAGCAGCAGCCTTAAGATTAATGGAGGCTGGTGGAGCCAGAAACCTGTCTGTGTTTCTAGATGGAAGCACCCAGTGATGAGTGATGCTGAAGGGTATGAAGGGAAATATCATGGCCACTAATGAGTTCTCGTAGCATTACCAGCTCGCGTCCAGGCACTTATGTGAGTCGTGGATGAAAGCATATTGCTCAGACATGTGGCTGTTTTTCTTTTCCTTCTCCAAATTAAGGCTTCTCGGCTTCCAAACCCGCAGAAGGGCCTGAGGCGGGATTTTTTTCCTCTTTTTTACACCACCAGAACACATTGTGGTTGTAATATTTCCTCTCTGACTCTCCAGTGAAATCCCGTGCCACTGAGAACATCTGCGGCAGCTTAGGCGGGATACCTGAAGCACGGCTTCTGTCTTTTACCTCCGCAGAGACGAGAGGCTGTTTGACAGCAAATCTCAACACCGCTGATCCAAGATTCATGAGCACATGAACTGTAATTGCAGAGACAATTTCCACAAGCTGGAGGTGGACGGACACTCAACACTTCATGAGGTGCAGAAAGCAGCAACGTTTCAAACAGGCACATTGACATTTCTGCTGTAATATTTAACCTACTGTATTTTAAAAAGATCAGATCATGTGATCTGATTTCAAAATTGACACGACAAATCAATGAATACAGAACAAACACAGGACACTTGGTCCCACTTGGTTTCACACTTTGGGAAACTCGTGTCGTAATCCTACCGTCACGTTAATCAAGTCGGAAAACAACCAAGTTTATCTTCTTTGTCCCCGACTCGGCAGAGATTCTTCCTTCAACAGGACCTAAAAAAACACTTAGATCAGTGAAACGAGTTCTGGATCCCTGGACCAGGCTCACTTCAAGTGGAGCCCAGCACTGTCAGGTCAGGTCCAAGCACATCAAGGCAAACGCTAGCGAAACAACGGCATGGCGAGCGAAGGGCCTTTTCTCAGACAATGTGCGCTCGGGCCAAAACCAGCTCGCTGGCTGCAGGTGCCTGAATGTGCTGGCAGGCTGTGGCAGGCTGGCGCTGGCAGGTGGAGGGTGACACAGACAGGCTGTTGAGAGGCCACAGGTGCTGGAGACGGGAGTTGGACAGCGGAGGGGCCCGTGTAAAAGTCAAACAAGCCCCAGTGTGCTGGAAGGACGAGAGCAAGTTTCCTACGACTTCACACAGGTAGGCCTTTGTTTGGCGCTGCTATACGAAGGTGGAGAGCGGCTTCAGACTATAAGGAAAAGTGGATGTGTGCATGTAAAGGGCCACATGACCAGACACGCAGGAAAAGGAGGTTCACCGCTGCAGTTATGTACACACGCTGGACTCAATGCAGCCTTTGATTTGCACGTCTGCAGATCGGAGGCTCCGAACGGTTGGTATCCGGCCGTTTCGTAGGAAAACTGACATCGCTGAAAATTTCTCCGATCGTTTCTTTTGTCCGTTTGTGTGTCTCAAACGCTCACGTTTGCTCGTAGCTCTCGCACAATTGTGAGATTTTACGTCCCTGTGGCGGTTTAATGGCAGCAGCCCCTTTGACTATTAGCCGTTGGCTTTTGTGTTGTTTTTGCCCAAACTTAATGTCGTGAATCGATGTTTATTCCTAAATATATGAATGGAATATTTTTTTTATTTATTAAATTAAGCACAACACTTAAATGATTCAACATTCTGAGCCTAAACTGCAGCGAGACACTCTTGGTGTCTGAATCAGCAAAAGCGAAAGAAGCTGAACGATTCTTGGAGGCTCACACACACACACACACACACACACACACACACACACACACACACAGACAGACAGACAGACAGACAGACACAGAACTTCTAGGAAAGGGCTCATAGTACATCCCGTGTCCTCGGGTCCAGTTAGGCAGCCCAGCTAAAATAAGCAAACAGCTCGTCTCGCCCTGTTTGTAGTCTGGCTTCCTCTGGCACTAAATATTGGTGACAGGTGTCTTAAAGAAGGCGCAGCCGCACCTGGACTTCATTATCCAACCAGACACAGCTGGAGCCCGGCCAGCTGCCAAACACACACACACAGAGGAGACGGACACTTAGACACAGCTACACGTGTGTATACGCCGAGCCAGCGGCGTGACTGAGCGCACACACACACACACACACACACACACACACACACACACACACACACACTCAGGCTCGGGCCGTGTGCTCACACAGACGTGGGTTGAAGAAGACGCCCTGGCACTAGTGTGCACGCTCAAACACTAGGTCCACGTTCTCCTCAACAGAACTCTTAATGCTCCAGGGTTTGTTATGTCCCCACAAATGTCCTCACTTTGCTGTAATTCTCCCAAATCGCCGGCTTGTCTCCACTTCCTTACATTTCAACTGTGTCTTCTTTGGTCGGATAGTCTCATTTTTACAGTGTCCTCACACACTTTATCCTCACTCATTAACATCAACTGAGACACTCGGCGCTCGCTGAGTGAGAGCATGGAAGCACTCACATTCGGGGACATCTCATTGTCCCCGTAGGTTTTCTTCTTCTCGTTCCTCACACACACACAAACTGAAATCGGCCTGGTGCCGCTTGCGCGTCCTGACTGGGTCTTCCTTCTTCCTCCTCCCCTCCGCTGTCAAGCGCAGAGGACAAAAGTAAACACATCATCCTCCTGTTTCCCCGTCCCTCGGCCCTGCACCCTCCCCACCCTGACGGCCCCCCGGGGCCCCTCGCCTCGCTGTCTTGTTTTCGTAGCGCTGGCAGCCCCAGCAGACAGTCTGCAGTGGTCTGTCCCCTGAGAGGCTGGATTGGAGCACAGTGGTCAGACCGATATTTGAGGACAATACGTCACATCATCTCTCTGTACTGGACATCAGCCAGGACGTTCTGGACATCTGCAGGGTCAATATCACTCAAACGAAATAAAACTTGAAAAGCTCAGGCTTTGCGTCCAGCGTCCATATTCTTTATTTGCTCCTTTATTTCCTTCCAGGATGGGGACAGACACTAGTGATCCACTCTGTGTACTTCTCTATCATGTGTCTGTCTTCCTCAATGTCCTCATTAGTAATGTGTCCAGCAATCGGGAAGTCCTTAGAGAATTTTTTTCAGATTCCTGAACTACAGTTCCAGTACAGTTTCTTGGAATGTGCCAGTGTGGCTCATAACCATATTAGACACAGTTATCTAATTGAATGTGTCTGACATTCAAACTAGTCCATCTGAGACCTGGGACCCGAGGTGCTTTAGGACGAGCCTCTTCAATGTCTCCCCAACATGTGCTAAAGATATTAGCGATACAGGCACAAACGTCTTCTGGTACTGGGACGACGTAGCACGCCGTCCGTAAGTTAGGGACCTGTTTTCAGCTTGAGCTGGACCCCCAAATAGAGGTCTGTGAGCGAGACCTTAAACAAAGCGTCAGCAAGGAGCTGTGCCGCCATCAAGAGCAGTTACACCAACCGGCCACAATATTAATACCACCCAGTGGTTTTCATACAAAATTAATAGATGGTTTGTATAAAACTATTACCAGCTAATAAATGCTAACGTATGATATGGGTTAACCACCAACACACACGCACAGATAGACAGATATAAATATAAATATATAATCTCCTTACTACTTTTACTTGAACGATTGTTTTAGGCCAATACTTTTACTTGAGTACTGAGTCTGTACTTGTACCTGCACCAGGCTGAGTGTGAGCTGTGCAGCTGCAGACTGCTCCACACAGAGTGACCGTGCAGACCCTGACATTATTAAGACCACCAGTGTTAATGTTATGGCTGATCAGTATGCTTTCACATACACACACACCAAACGGATGAAGCTGCGATTCGAGGTGCAGCTCTGTCCATAGCGAGATACTTGGAGTTCATCACGTGGACACAAAGCCAGGACTCAAACTGGCCCCTCCATCTACTGAGCCCCATCCTGATGGAACCTCAAGCTCTGATTGGTCCATGCCGCGTCCCCGGGCAAGCCGCAAGTTGTACAGGCACCAAAGTACATGGGTAGTGCAAGTAAAAGCACAGAGGCAACAGTTACTCGACACCGGCTAAAGCACGAGTTGCAGGCAAGCAAAAAAAAAAAAAAAAACTACTACAAAAATCCGGCCGTTCACTGAAGAAGCTGTTGAAACATTTCACGACTGAGAATCTTCACCGACGAGACCAACAGCCGACGTTCCAGAGCCTTAAACCCGATCACAGTAACATGCTGGTAACAGAAACTCACAATAATATTTTCAGTGGAGAGCTGTTTAGATGGTGACGTTCCTTTTGTTGACCACGGTATACTTTTAATTTTTTCAGTGTGTGTGACATGAAAATGCGGTATGACATAATGGTGATTGGACATATCCCAGTGTCCCGCTGTCTGCTTTCCAAAGCCCATGTCGTTTAGACGCGGGGAGCCTGGGGTGGTTGGGGATGTCTGCGTGTCAGCGGGCGGCCTCGGCTCGTCCGAACTTTGCTTGATGAGCCAAACTCTTCTTCTTCTTCTTGTTCTTCTTCTTCCTCAGTGGAAGTCCCTTCTTATGTACACATGGAAAGTGTACAAATGGACCTGCGCTCTTGCCAGCCTTTCGTGTAGAACCGAGTTAGCCAAAATAGAGACAGACACACAGTCAGACGGACACTGATATGGGGAACGAGGAAAGAGGAAAAATGCTAATTCGAAGGATGAGTAAGTTGAGGAGGGGTCAACGCAGTTCAGCGGCCCCTGGGGCAGAGGGAGGCTGGTCTGGATTGCTCACACTTGAACTCTAACCCGTTTATTGACTTGCTTTTTATGGCTCTTTCTCAAGAACATGACCAGGCTCGGTTCATCTGTGTTAGATTCACTTGCAACAAAAAAACGCCCGCCTCTCTCAAATTACTTTTGGGCAAGTTCTGCGAAGGCAAGTGAGCCCATTAGTGGTTTGTCTGACCACCAGAATTCTTGGACCGAGTCTGTACAGTTTAATAGCATGTGGGTAAAGCACATAATGCTGCCACCCTGAAAAATGCGCAGACATTTTTCTGTTTGCGAGCTGCACTATGTCTCCTGTCTTCACACATACACGACCGTTCATGAAGTGAAGGTGATTTCTGCATGACTACAAAACGTCGTTGTGAGCAAACGAATGACAAATTCCTTTTAAAACGCACCATCACCTGTCAAACAAGTGCATTTGGCTGCAGTCTGGCTAATACTAAACACTACAAACAGATGGAAGCGCTTCGTGTTCCTCATGACGTTTCTGCAGATGTTTCCGTTCTCCGTTTGTAACAAAAAACTGTCATCACTAAAATCCAGCGTCAACTCTCTGCAGATAATGTTACGTCCACTTTCAAAGCGCACAGAAGATGAGTGCCTTCATCCCTAAAATCACAAAAGGATTGACACGGCCGTCTGTCACCTTTGTTAATCTTGCAACTCAACTGATAAAAGTTGAGGCAGCAGCTGACTATTTTTGCAAAGTCAAAGAGCAGACGCAACTTCATAACCATCGAAAAGAAGCCTGTGAATTTTTAAAAAGCACAATTGCACCGCAGGGCGCCGCGGGGCGGCACGACCGGCGTCTGCTGGCCACCCCGATGCTGCTGACGTGCTGTGGGGCTGTTTGTCCGTCTCTCAGTGCAAGTGTTAACGGTTGAACCAGCACCTCTGCAGAACAAACGACTGAACAATTAAACTGGCACCTGAGGATTTTTTTCAGTGCTGTAAAAAGAAAACTGTTGTATCCAAACCACATGTTGAATAAACTTTCACTTTTCAAGCCCAGTCATTGTAGCTGTTCCCCTGACGCGTACAGGATGACTGCAGACCACCATCTAAACCATCAGAGCGACGTCGTCCGATCGCCCCAATGTTTGATACCTGAGCCTTTACTAACAGACTCATCGTCTGTGTGACTCCTGTGTTGTACACTCACACAAAATGTGCTTGACATAAGCATCAGAAGCCATTTTGTGCAAGTAGACGCCTTTTTTTACCTAGAGGTTTTTGAAAATTGGAACAGGCAGGACATGGGAGGATTGTATCCCTAATTCTATGCAGCAGTTTAAAGCCACAAAAACCAGAATCTGCAGTTTGATAAGTAGCATTGGCATGAATGCTAGTCTCTAACTCACCAGTTCACACACACACACACACACACACACACACATCTTCCAACAGCTGACAGTTTCTCTGGCACACACACACACACACACACACACGCATGCATGCATGCATGCCTGCACAAACACACAAACTTTTCTGAAAGAGAGTCAGCATTATTTGGTGGATTTGTTTCTGGTCCCACTGGCTCTGAGGTGCCTCATAAACACACACACACGCATGAGCAGAGAGCAGATGCCAACTACATCAGCACATGTAGACGTGCAAAAGCGTGATTACTCACGAGAACATGCACACACACTGACTCACACAATACACAGTGAAGCACAAAAACTCAACACAACTTATGCAAACTCTGACACAATGAACACAGCGTGCACACACACACACACACACACACAGACGCACACGTTCGAGGTTTCAAATATTTACACACTCACCTCGCCTGCAGCAGTCCAAGGGCGTCTCGGTCTGTGTTGATGATGACGCTCAGTGTGTGCGCGCGCGTGTGTGTGTCTGTGTGTGTGAACGTGTATGTGTGTAGAGCAGCCGGCAACAGCAGTGGTGTGTTGTGGTGTGTTGGTGAGCGCTGCCGTTGCTGTGGAGTGAAGAAGGAGAGACAGAGAGCGGGGGAAAGAAAGACTGGAAGGGAGGGAGGGAGGGACGGAGGTAAGGTGTGCGGTCCCTGCATCCCTGTTCCTCCTCCTCAGTCGGCAGGAGCAGCCGAGCGGCAGCGGAGGGAGAAGGTGGGAGGATCAGAGGCAGGAGAAACCCTGGCTGTTTTTTCTCTGAATCAGACGGCGTTTATTAGCATCCCGAGTCCACCGCGTTTACACAGGGAAAAACACACAGACTCACACTCAAATCTACGTCGGTTCCATTATCTCCAGATGTAGTTGAGACTTTCACCTTCCTTCTGTCTGCCTCAGTGTTTCCTTATCAATCTACTGCGGGAGCTGAGGGACAAACAAATAGATGCAGACCCAGACGGGCTGGAGACTGGGATGAACTCTATTTCCCACAGTGGTCTGCTCCCCTGGGTCCTATGACTCCACACTGAGCTGAAAGTTCCGTTTCCGGAAAGTCGCTTCCGTTTTTCTCAGGTTGCACTAATGTGTTTTTAGTCAGTTAAATGACGTATTCTTTGATGAGAGTATGAATGTGGTTGTGCACACACACAAGAAGCATCACGCTTTGTAATAGGCTATAATAACAATAATAATTACATTACTATGTGTGACCTGTTCGCTTATGAACATGGTCGTGACATTATCCACCTTTGGTAAACTCTGATATTAGCAACATGTGATCAGGTTTAGTCACATTAGTCACACACAGCAGAAGAAGGAGGAAACAGATGAAAGCGTGTCGCCAACTCACCTCTGACCCTGCACCACCTCGGAGTTTAGATCGGTGGGAGATCCCGGCCGGCAGCACCTGTGGACACAGACACGTCAGCGAGCAGCGGCCGACACTGTGACGTTAGCGAGGACAAGCACTAAGCTGATCATAGATCAGCACAACCCACGAAGCTCTTATGACTAAAATGACATAAAATACGGGGCAGAATCCATTGTCGGAAACCACTCTAATGAGCGGTGACCCTGAAGATCTGAATATTTGAAGATTCAATCTATGATTTGATGATAAAAACGTGAAAATGAAACATTCAGACCTTCGCTCTCTTTAGACTTTGGCTGAGTAAAGCAGCATAACGAGGCATAGACTCATCTGTATCTTTATCTTCATCTTTTGTGCATAAAATCTGTTAGTTATTGACTCATAGTTCATTTATGGAGTTGACAAATAACAAAATACCACCTGGATTTTTGTCAATACCTTATAGCAGAGCAACATGAATTCATAATGAAGAAATTTAAACCTGTTGATGTTCCGACTCTCTCAACCTCGTTTTCTTTTCTCATCTAACTAAAGGCCTTTTTTATAGCAGCTGTCCCCTGCTCTCACAGCTTTCGGGGCTGAGAGCATGTGTGCAGGGTGGGGGCGGTGGGGGCGGTGGGGGCAACGTCGCCCAAGACAAAAAGAAGGAAAAATGTTCACTTGGGTGTTTCAGCTCTTTTCTCTGGTCTGGAAAAGTGAAAGCCAGTGTTAACGAATAAAATTGTGGAGCTACAGTTGGGGAACAACCTCAGTGTAATATTTCATTTAGCTCTGGTTCCGTCAGCTCCTGAGGAAAATACCTGAGCGTTATCGTTGTCATTTTACCATGTGTTCCCATAAGCTGGGTGTCTCCGGCTGATTCCGCAGCAGTATTTTGTGAGTAGGGATGTGGATATCTGATATGAAAGCCCTTTTAAAACAATAAAAACAATAATAATGTCAAGAACTCAAACTGTATCAAGTGCCAGTGAAAACAAGACAAGGAAGAGGCCCGAGAGATCGTCGCCAAAATAAAAGCGTGTTACAGTCGCGTTTTACTGTCCCAGAAGAACAGGCTCAACTTTGGCCAGTTGCCTCAGGTGGGAAGAAACGAGACCTAACAACAGAGCAAATCTGGCTGTCAAGCTTTAGGTCAGTGTCCATTTTAAAGCCAAGGTATTCAGCCATGGGACCCAAGTCTGCAGGGGCTGCAGCCCCCTTAGATGAGCTGGTTCCCAGCAACATTACCTGAGTCATAATTAATCGTTAAAAGGTTATAAGTTCGGGGCCATCCAGGCCTTAATGTCCTTTAAAGAGTGTTTTCTGAGGACAATGAAAACGGGACGGGGCCTAAATTACTGTGATTCATTAGCAAAAGAACAAAGATCCTACACAGAACAACGTTCACTTCAGTTCAACTTCAAACCTGCGCTCATGTAACTGAGGCACGGACAGGACCCATTACAGTTCTACATACTGAAAAAACACGACAAGTTCAACAGGTTCACGAGCAGTTTGGAAATGTGGCGGGAAAAGTGTTCAAAGGCATCGACCCAATCGTTAACTCGTGTTAAATCGTATGATCCCCGCAGATCTTGTGCCACCGTGTGATTTTCCGTTTCAGGTGATCTAGTCCTTTAAGTGCGGGCAAACCGGGACTCTGCTGCTCCGACACGCACTGGGATACACAGACAAAGCCAAAACAGATGGGAGGATGGCGATTCAGACGCAGGAATGAGGGGAAAAAAAGGGGTGAATGATGAGAGGAGGATGAGCAGACGTCTGAGGACCACCGTGTCTGCCCACCATGTCGTCTTCCTCTCCTTCTGCTCATCGGTCTGTCTCCCTCCCTCCTGCTTCGCTACCATTTCTCCTCGCTTATGCTTTTCTCCATCTTCTGCTGTTCTTTCTCACCCCCTCCCTCCCTTCCCCACTTCTCTGTTTCTACAGCTGTCTCTGCAGCTTTGCACTGTTGCACTTGCTCTTTCTCTTGCCTCTTCTTTCTCGAGTTCTCTCTCTGGGAATTGTTACCGATTATAAAATGGATTAGGTGTTGAGAAGACGGTCCTTCCTAAAAGTCACCGGGGTGTTTTAGTAATCCCGGTTGTGCGGATTCATTAGAACTGAAGGTGATCGCTGTCCACCTGACTGCCCGTCTGCGTTCACTCCTACATCCGCTTCTTTTTCCCCTCCGTCTACTGCCGGTGTGTCTGCTAGCTACATTACCCACCGCTCGCTTTGCTCCTCTGCCAGATTCATAAGCTGATAGACGCAGTTCAGAGAGGCTGACAGACCAGCAGAATAGAGCCCACCAACACCACCTTCAGCCACCATCCTCCACATGACCCAACTAAAAAATGCTATGGAGAAACCCTCCCACGGGTGTGTGTGTGTGTGTGTTTGCAGCAATTAAAGAGGCGTAAATGCAACCGCAGAAAGGCAGAAGAAAATGAAATGTGTGAAACAACCTCTTTTTCCTCAAACCCTTGGATGAAAACGTAGATCAACACCTCACAAGCTGAAGCCCAGCTGAGTTTGGGGCAGTGGCACATTATCGAGCGCTGCGGACATGTGCCAGTTCTCTGGAGTTTCAGAACGTTTAGCACTTTTGCTTCCCGGCACATCGACAGCTTCTGTCTGTGTTTGCTCACGGCTCCATCTGTACGTCACATCAGTACTGAGGTTCATTGTCACTCTCAAATATGACGCAAAAACAAAAATCTCCTGTTTTCATCAATCTTCTCAGTAAAGGAAAAACAAGGAGTTCACAAATGCACTTCCTGTGTGTGTTGCATTTTTGCAGTAACTAATCCAGGGCTTGTTAGTTTGACTTTGTTTAAACGAGTGATTTTCTACCTAAAATAAAGGTGGATACATGCATTTCTGCACCAACCAGCAAACATTCATACGCATCCGTCCGACTCATTTCATTCCCTCTAGGTGGTGAGGTCTAGGTCCCTCCTGAGTTGAAGGGAATGTGTTAGCAGGGAGGCTACAGTGAGTCCAAGTGGCAATTGGCGCCAGTTTCAAAGAATTCACGTGTGCCTGAAAAGTTCCATTCACAAGAATAGGATGTAAGTGGCTGACCTTGACCTTTGACCTCTTAGCACTAAACTCTAAGTAGTTCATCTCTGCAACTGAATGTTTGTACTGTATCACACTTTAAATCACCCGGTGCTTAATTTTCTACGGGATATTATGGTTGCACTAATAAAAACTGTTATCCCTCGCTGCAGTAAATTGTTGTGGACATGTGTTTTTTGTCTCAAACGATTCATCAAGTGACAGGAACCAGAGAAAAGCGAGGCTTAGCTTTTAATACATGCTTGATGGAAGACTAGAGGGGCAGAAGTCTCTGTAAGAGAAAGTGTAAGTAAAAATATAATTTCCTGCTAATCCAGTTCTCCTGAATTGGGGTGATTTACTGGCATTAAAATGATAATAACGACAATATCAAACACAGTTGGAATTACCAAAGTCATTCCCAACTGCACTGAGCGACTGGCTGAAGCATAAGCGCTGCCTCCAATTATTTGTGAAAGAAGGACCAGAGGGTCAGAGGTGATGACTATTTATTACTGAATCAAAAGGAAGTCCTGTGTTTTTTCAGATGCATTCAGGAAGTCTGCTCTAAATTCCCACACTAACCCGCCGCGTTTAGACTGAGGGCTCCTAAGGAGAGAGTCGCCACGGGCCACGACCGGCTGCAACTGACGGCCCCTCGCGTTTCACTGCCACAAACGCCCAAAAAAAGGAAACACTAAGTGCAGGAGTGGAACTCGAAGCTGCACCAGAGGAACCTTTTAAAAATTCCACAACATGCTGCCGATTTACTTTTTAGTCAAATAAATATTGTTCGCAGGGACATTAATGACCCCTGTCCGCCACAGCGTTAGGACCAGCGGGTGGTGTGGTGCGGCTGACTGTTCTCTGTAGACACGACACAGACACACAGTGCAGCTATAACTAATCTGCATGTGCAGAACCCGGATGTAACTGGCCAAGTCCACTTTGGAGGATAACAGCAAAGATGGCAAAGAGCCACGCCGACAGGAAGTAGTGGATGTTGGCTGTAAGTTGCTAATTTTAGCACAAGACTGACATTAGGGGCAAAGGTGGTTCGGGTTAGGATAAATGTTGAGTGGGTGGAGAAAGGCAGCGGTCAAGGCTAACAAACCCAGGCATCTGGACACCTTCAGGATGCAGCAGGACGCCAGCCAAAGCGAGCAGGCAGGTCCCACCTGACATTAGGGCCTTGAGCCTCGCTCCCTCTCTTTGACACAGAGGACTTCACTCCCTCACCACCAGACGTTGCACATGAGGTTGGGGCTTCATTTAAGGTCATCTCACTCTGACACACTGTGATGTATCAGGTTACACCCCCCCCCCCCGTGGTTCGGATGTAGAGATGGGGGATGACGACGAAGCTTCTTGCATTTAAATGAAACACCGTGTTTTGGTAGACTGCACCATTGCATATTTAATAGGCTGCAGCTTGTGTCAAATGAATAAAATCAAAGGACGGTGACTCAAAGGTTAAAGGTTTTAAAGGAGATAAACTAGAAACAGGAGTGGTACAACCCTACAGAACATATGGCAGTATCCTGATATAAATACAAGAATATTTTTTGGGTACAAAGTCTAAATGTTGTTGAATGATGTCATTGCGTATTCGGATTACGACTTACAGATCCACAATCAACCAATTAAAGAAAATGTTTACACTCTTTTACAAATTTTATTCAGTTTAATCTAGTGCTTCGTGGAGGTCGCCACACTTTCTATGTTCAAAGCCTCAACATTTGTATTTTCGGCACACAAACGACTTTCTGAGGCTGCAAACACTGGTGGCATGAACATTCTTGCCAAACCCTCTGCAAGTGTTACTAGGAGGCAACGCGTACAGCATCAGAGCGGCCAGTTTCAGACGGGAACACAAAGGTTGCCGAAGCAAACACGACAGGAAGCTCCCGTTTACAGACGCACCCGGCAGAGGGCGTGGTGAGGCATTGGCCCTCTGAGTTCGCTTCCAGCCCCGGCAGCTCCGGTTACCGAAACACTCCCAAGAATCCGAGGCGTGGGGTGAAACCCCTCAGCAATACTGCACCCTTTGTGTGGCTGCCTCAAGCCCCTGAGCAGGTGTAACAGCTGAGAGGACAGCAGAGGAGGGCAACTGCTGCCTCCTCGCCACCCCGGGATCATTTCACATCAGACGCAATCCTCCGTGGGAACAACAGAGGACGGAAGCAAAGTCACATTATATTCTGTCAGGTCAAGTCGGGTCCTGTTGTGTTATCACAGGCCTCAGGTCAGTATGTGAACATGTCTGATGCCAATCAAAGCACGTGCTCTGTCATCGCGGGTGAACTTCAGCTGGAGCAAAAATGACCCTTTTACAGGCTGGTCGGTGTTTTGAATCCTGAGGCACGAACACTTTCCGTCTGACAGATATTAGAGCGACATTCAGGAAATACTGTGTTATAGATGTTGACCTATGATTATGGACTGTGATTGGGACAATGTTTAGGTCCAAAACTTTACAAGATTAGAAAATGGCTTTAGTGAGTCTGTGGGTATCATCAAATTGTGAATCATTGAATTATGGCAGTTAAATGGAGATATTTTTCTGTGTGTCTTTACTGTGCTCTCAGCGGCAGAAACTGGTGTGTCACACTCGACAAGTATTTACCACCAAACCCAGCGTTGGGTGAATGACTTTAATGGGAATAATTTGGCAGGGGCGCTTGAACGCCACATTACACAGCCACAACAAACCATGTGCTCCACGAGATCCCGTCTGTTGACTGCTGGTGCTGCTCAAATCTACTCTGCAAAAACTGCGGTTCTATCCAAAGGAAGCACCGTGCTTTTATTGTCTGCCGGGGACGACACTTGGTGCCAGCTCTTGCCAACAGATGCAATATTTCTAGGATGAAATAAGCCAGGCTGAACAGTGTAATTCACAACACAGACAGGAGCCTGCCACAAAGTCGACTCCAACAGGAAGAGGCAAAAACTACAAACTGGCTCCGAAAAGGCCGGGAGCAAACTTGCCATCTGTTTTTTTCTCCTACCCTCACCTCGCTGACATAAAACATTACAGACTGACCTCAAATCATTTCTTCACTGAAGCCATTTTTTTGCGGCTCATAACGATTACGACAGGGAGAGACACTAATGCACGTGTGCAACACACCGCGGCCGTGTCTCACGACGCCTCCAGCTAAAACTCTGTGCAAAACCTGTAAACCAATGACTGAGAACGACCTAGCAGGTGGCGTCTAATCCCGGCCTCAAATAGTTCATACACATGCTACACTTTGGCGTTATGGCACGCGGGTCCTCGCCCTGGCCGCACAAACAGCTGCTCAGTGATGACACTGCACATGCAGGCCTGTGCGGAGCAGCAGCCTGCAGGACATTTAAACTTTAAAGGGCTGAAGCAGACAGCTGGGTGAGTTCATTCCATCCACGCTCACCCGCACACTAGCAGAGCCGCTGGTTACACACTGAGGAGGACTCAGGGACCTGAGGACGCCCGGTCTCTCAGCCTTCATCTAATCTACTGAGTGACAAAGACGGAGGAGCGTCGCTGAAGATTAGCCGGTTTTCTCATCTCACCACCATGGGCGCATTCATTGCCAAGATGCTGCTTCCTACGGTCAGCAGCCTGGTGTTCCTGCCCACAGCCAGCGTGGCTGCTAAGAGGGGCTTCCACATGGAGGCTATGGTCTACTTCTTCACCATGTTCTTCACTGCAGTAAGAACGCACTTTGTGTTGTTTGTGTGTCGGTGATTGTGCAGGTTTGAGCGGAGACTTAGTGAGCGATGCAGATTGAAATGTTTCACATTTTCCAAACTTCCTAAAGCGAAGCTCTTTGTTTTTCTGTATTTTCAACTGGTGGCCAAATATCCCAAATTCACATTTGAAAAAAAATCGACAAACGATCGAAAGTTTTGAACGTTAACAAATTCATTGACTTCGAATTGGATTGGACAGTAAAACAGATGACGAGGCCTGACCTGGATCCAAAACAACGTCATTAACAAACCCGCATTTTCTTTACGAGCCACATGATGTTCAGTTATTAAAAGTCTGGATTCTCGTTTGAAAAGCTCCTTGTCTTCCTGTAGGTCTATCATGCATGTGATGGACCGGGCCTCTCCATCCTGTGTTTCATGAGATACGATGTTCTGGAGTACTTCAGCGTTTATGGCACCGCTCTCTCCATGTGGGTCACACTTATTGGTAAGTCCTAGTTTGTACGTGCTGTCGTCTGTTGAGTTAATGGCTGCAGCAAATCTCATGTCTGCGCACATATCTGCCATAACTGAAACCGATAATCATGGCATGAACTTGAGAAAGACGCTGCGACCACAACATGTTACCGTATGTCTTTGTCCATCAGTCGGCAGCATGGGTTTCTTTTATTGGTCTTTTTGAAAAACTTGAAATTTGCTACTGCAAGAGTTTCACACACACACACACACACACACACTTTTAGCTAATTAATATTCAACAGCACTTCCTGAGCACAACCCTACAAACAACCAGCTTTGCCTGCCACAGTTGTCGTTAACACACGCTGGGTCTGTGTGTGTGCTGTGTCTTTGGCTTCCGCTCACATTTGTTCGCCTGCGATTTATATATAATCACATAATCACACACACACACACACACACACACACTTGGTCTTCTGACTAAAGTTGTGCAACACTGTGGAGGCCCAGATGCTCCAACAACTGACTGCAACAACCGATCCACCTTCTTTGTAGGAAGGTTCACTCACTGTTAAATAGTGACAAGAAACAAACTCTAGCGTGTCTTCACAGCTACTCGTTGCTTCGGGTTCTGGGAGAAAAATTGGAACACTTGTGATTCACATGCAGTGTGTGTGTCCTTGTCCCAGCTGTGGGTGACTTCGATGAACCCCAACGTTCCACTATGACCATGTTTGGAGTGTTGACCATCGCTGTGAGGATCTACCAGGATCGCTGGGGATACGGAATCTATTCTGGGCCAATTGGATCAGCAGTCTTCATCATCACTGTCAAATGGGTGAGTGGCCTCAGAATGGCAATTTGTTGTATTTGGTGACGTTTGGTAAGTCGATTTTAATGTTCTGCAGATGATGGCAAAACAAGTCACGTGGTAAACTGCTTATTTGAAGATGTCCATTTACTCACATTTAGAGTCTCCACGGCCCTGTGAAAATGCCAGGTTTTTAAGACAATAAAAAAGTCAGACCAAGACAAATCCCAGAATACTAGTTTTCTAATAATTACAAAAATAAAAAAGCGAAAACAATGAGGCTGCACAAGTGTGTTCAGAATCACATTCAAACAGATGTTAAACAGCTGCCAGCGCACACCTGCCCTTCTCAGGTCAGCTCTTCCAGTGGGACATTTAGTCAGTTGCCTCTTACAGCAAGACTCGAGGTCCGTCAAGAGCTTGCAAAGCATCAAGGGATCTTAACGTTGGAGGGTATCAGCCAGAAGAAGGGGGAAAAAAAATGAACGTCCCTCTAAAATTCATGAAATCACAAGACGAAAACTGGTCTGGGAGTGTGGAGAGACGCCTGAAGCTACAATACAGGAGCTGCAGGAATTTCCGGGAATTACTGGTGGTTTTCTAAATAACAACAATCTCGCATATTCTTCATCTCATTGATTGTAGGGTAAGACTTTTAGTCCATATTAACAAAAAGTTTGGCACAAATACAGAATATGTAAACGCACACCTTGCCAAGGTGCGTAAATATGCCCACCCTCAAATCAGTGACGTGGTGCCACACTATGGTGAAAGTGTTCTATTTAAAAAGGTTTCCCCCTAATTCTGCCCCGGTTTGATTTTTAATCGAATTGCAGACGTTACAGATCACAAAGTGATTTATTTAGTTTGATTTTTTTTACATCTCAGAAACCTAAACTCTGACCAGGGTGTGTAGACATTTCAGACTTTTTACATAGGCCGCAGGTTCTCTGTGGTCCCCGGCATCTCCGGGCTTCTCTCTCCAGCGTTCTTCACTCCACTGAATTTTGTGTGCGCCTGACTTGCAAATGTCCTGGTTATGCGTAATGCGTTTGTGCTGTTGCAGCTGCAGAAGATGAAGCAGCTAAAGGCCGTGTACCCGGAGAAGGCGGTGTACACTCAGCAGGTCGGCCCAGGCTGCTGCTTTGGTGCTCTCGCTCTAATGCTGCGCTTCTACTTTCAGGTAATTGACAATAACAGTTAAATGATTCCTCAAGTTCATTCTGAGAGGCGTCAATCTAACGGCTAGGCTACGTTCTCCCTTACATTATCAATTTCTATACCGCCTGTACGCAGACATTATAAAAATTATATGATTAAGTATTAATTTTACTTCAAGCATGTGAAGCTTCATCTTTTATTAAAATACTTTGTGCTCTGTTCATGGCAGGAGTGGGACTATGCGTATGTCCACAGCTTCTACCATCTGTCCCTGGCTGTGTCTTTCATCCTTCTGCTGCCAAAGAAGAACCGCTACGCAGGGACGGGACAGAACGCTGCAAAACTCAGCTGCTTCACTCTCTGTTGCTGCGTATGTACCATTTTTAATCAAAACAAATTAAAAATTCCGTCTGAAGCTGAGAGGGGAGGAAATATTTAAAGGCTTAGGTTCCACGTCCTACATACAATAAAAAAGTTAAATTATTTAGGGGTGACGTTCATTCTGCCCCGAGCTAATCCTGTTTTCTACGCATTCCCCGTCCAGACGATGTCCCCTGCCACTTCTAAAGAAAAGACAGAAAAGCCGAAGAAGAAGAAGTCTTCACGGACCGTGTGGACAATCCCTCTTGAGAAGACGCTGACACGTGGCCGTAGCACGCCGACCCTTCCTCTGTACAACCCCCCGCCCTCCACACCCGTCAAAGGGACCAGCATCAGCAAGCTGAAGGAGATGAACGGCTGGAAGTGACCCGAAAACAAAGCACGCCTGTCAGCCGGTCTAACACCGAACTGAATCCTGCAGGCGAGGCTAGTGGTTAGCTGGGTCCAGGAAATATGAAAATCACCAAATAACTGTCAAGCAAATGCTGATAAACTTGTACGTGGCTGGTAAGTTAATCTACTTGAGCAGGAAACCGACCATCATGCGGACATTCCCTCGTACTCCAAAAACATCGGTTTTGGCCAGTAGAATATTTCAGGTCAGCAACTACTGGAGGAATCCAGCAGCCACTGTGGCCAGCAGGTAAAGGAGTAACAGGAGTGACAGGAGTGACAGGAGTGACAGGAGTACGGTGATAAAACGCACACAAGGCCGAGAAGAAAAGGCCAATCAAGTCTACGGTGCTCCAAAAGACCCACAGCTGTCTAAAGCACTTGTCCAAAGCTGAGGACAGGTAATATGCAATGAAGAACACACACAGTATGAATAGGGAGACAGTGACTGGGACAAGCCAGTAAAACTGACTGGAAAATTTACGAGAAGAACAAACAGGCAGATGGTTTATCTCTCCAAAATATATAAATTGTCTTTAGAAATGTTCCTCGGGGGAGACCCTTCGTCTGCTTGTGTCTGTCTGTCCACACCCCTCCTCCTCGTTCTCTTTTCTGTCTATTCAGTGGGAAAGAAACCACTCGGCTGAATTTGGTTATGCGAATTACAAGACTGTAAAGCACATTTTATCCTTTTTATTATGTTCCCCAAGCCAAATGTGTCATGTGGAGCATCAGACGCTGGACCACGGGGAAGCAGCGGCCCAGACCTCATTCTCCAACTTGACTGAAACATCTTTATGTGTTGCTGGATCAGGAGGCGCTCAACTCTGTCTGTTGAGTCTGGTTCACTGACAATGCAACTCAATGCGCCTTTTTTTTTTATAATTAATATAATGTTATTTATTGCAGTCCAATGATGTACATTCAGTGTTGTGTGTGTGTTTGTTTTTGACAATTTCATAACGTCTTGCAAATAAAATGTTGCAACTCCGTTTTCAGGAGGTCTTTGGAGACAGGGTGGAATTTTAACGGCCCCCGTCATCAAAGCCGCGATATGCACTTTGCAGAAGACGACTGACAAAAGCCCTGACTGGCACATAATTCAAGGCCCACTCTAGTCTAGCAACGCTAATCCAATTCCAAACCCACGTATCCCGTTCGACTTTCACTTCACAGGAGGACATGGAGCTGTGCGCCCGTGCACGTCACCTGCCCAGAACACGACCCAAAGACTACAAACGTGTTCTGCATATCTTAGACATAACATCTCTGGTCAAAACCTGAATGAACCTCCCTTCCACCAGGGAATGTGTTGAGCGTGGGCCAAGCCGCCAGCTCCTGTGCCCAGAGAAAAGTGTTTTTGTCTGGGGCTCAGAAACCTAGCTGGCTGGCCACCAGCACCTCCCGGCTGGCCGCACCTCCCGGCCCTGACAGGTCGGTAACTCGAGCCTTTTATTGCACAAGTGTGAAACACTTTTCAGCTCCTTTATGACCACTGTCTGTCCCACACCACTCCACTGAGGGGCTTAAGCCCACACACACTCAGTACAGGACTACTACACTTGTGAAGACATTCTACTGCTATCCACGGAATTTACCAAACACAATCTGTCACCGGGAAATTTTATTCTTGTCTCTAAATTCAAGCCTTAACCTTAAAAGACCCGTAGAATGTCTTCACGCCTTTTTCTGCAACATGTCACATGTTCAGCGAAAGTGAAAATATGCTGCATCAGTTTGCATTTGAGTCAGTAAAGTAGGGACGTGGAACGGCTGCGACAGACTCTGGCATGCCTGGTATGTGCGGGTGCTTTCTGTGGTGAGCCTGTGTGCCATAGGTCCTTTCTCCGTGTGTCAGCTGTTGCCACAGCTGCTGTTAATGTTTTGAGGTCAGCTGCCTCTCTGAGAAAAGGAGCAGAGCTGCAGCCGTTCAGCAGTTCACCACTGATCCACTACACACAAGACATACAACCACCTGCCGGGCTTCACGGAACCACTGAACAGAACTGTGAATCAGTTTGAGCATCATGTGCAGTATCGGTGTAGCTCAGTTAGAATCCCCAACTGGTGTCAGCACAAGCACATCCCACGACCAGCTTCCAACTATTGTAACTTCCAGAACACGACAACTGCCCAAGTATGAACCCGTGGATACAGGTTTGGGGTCCCATCCGACCACGTCGGCCACTTTTAACGCAAGTAAACAACAAATTCCTACGAGGAGATTAAAGTACAAACACTTGATCACTGTTATTGTGCTGCCTTTACACGTATAGGCTGTTGAAACAAATTGACTTTAAACACGGACAGACAATGCAGCATAGTAGCTGGATCGAGCAGGTGCAGATCTGTAGACAATCCGTGTATGAGTAGGATCTGACAAGGTTCTTTTTAATACATAATTCACTGTGATTAGACACAAAACTGGGAAAGTGATACCCTGTGAGATTTGACAGTGACAAAGATTTGTTCCGCAACAGACCTCAAAGGGTTCGTTTCCATGACATCAGACACTACTTGGCTTTGTAGAACTGGTTATTAGGATGGAATTTAATTAATGTTCACGTCCAAACTGCCTCATTCATAAAAAAAGACAAGAGAGAAACACACGATAACAAGAAACTGTGTGCAGCAATGTAAGTAAACCGGAGTAAAATTGTGAAACAGTGACACGGCTTATTCATCTCACGCTCTGTGACCCAGAGCGAGTCTGAGGTTTGACCGTGTTGTGTGGAAGCACACAACGGCTGAAGGCCTGTGAACGGTGAATAGCAGAGGCCAACCTGTAACACAAATCTGTTACTGAGGTTCCACACCAAAACATCTATGTATAAAACACAAGACATTAGAAATCACGTATATTAGTTGAGTATCCTGAGGAATTTCATCAAGCAAAAACTGTGGCTCTGCTGCCGCCTATTGGACCACCAAAAATACCATCCTGAGTATAAATGAAGTTTTAGAAATGTGTTGCCACTGTAATTTAGAGTCAGCAATCTGCCCCACTGTTAGCTGTGGGTAAAGATTTCTGTTCACGCTGAAACTACAAAATTGGGTTGAAGGACACTGAGGGTGCAGATAACCAGCTTAAGCTACTTCAAGGCTTAGGACAAAGAGAAATCGACACAAAGAACACAGCACTGAGATGTGGACACCAGACAGAAATCTTTATAAAAAGCCCAGCGTGACGCCGCTATCACTTCTGAGACGTGGAGTCCGATCCCAAATCTCCCGTCGTTGTACGGCTTCCCTTCGAGTCTAAAGGCGGATTGGTCCAGTTCCCCTGTGTGCTGGGCGGTGGCCGGTGTGGCCCAGTGTGGTGCACAGCTGAGCATTCACGGAGAAAGGACAGAGCCGCCTCCTTAATCTGCCACAGTCAAACAGCTGCAGTTTAGCGACACATTTTGAAATACCCTCAAACAGCGTCTTGAAAACGGCGGATAACTTTGTGAGTCTTACAGGCTTCTCAGGTTATTGTCTCCGACTCACAAGTAAAGTTCTCTTGAATATTAAAATCAACACGAGAGGAAGTTGCCTCAAGTAGTTGTGAAGAGTCTGTAACTTTTTAACAGATTATTCCTAACAGGCTACATTGTCTTAAATGTTTTTACATGAATTTTGAAACAATTATAAATGCATCTGTTTATGAACCAATTTTGTAGTTGTTTGATTCTCATTATCAGTTCTTTTATATGTCATTGGTTTTGCCTTTTATACACAGTTTAGAGATGACTAAACTTTTTAAACTGGATTTCACTAGTAACTTTACCCAGAAAATATGATGTGTGATTCTTCGTGAGTCCCCAATCAATTACCTTCAGAAGGTCCTTCACAATTATCTGCATCTCCTCTTGGTTTTTACACATCAGCTCCTTTCCTGCTTCAGATGAGTCTTCTGAGTGGGCCCACGTGTCCTGATCCGTCAGAGTCATCTTTTGGAGCTTCTCGTTTAGTCTGAGCAGAAACCAAGACACGTGACAGTGAGCATCATCAAACACAATCTAATTCACAGCTTGTCAGCATCAGGTCTGTGGCTTTACAGCACAGTAGCAAGCGGCGTTTTTGCTGATTCAGAGCAGGAAGGTGTTTGAGCGAACGTTTTACTCAGTTGGTGTACCACTGACCGACAGCAGGTACACATTGTGAGAGACATGAAGTTAGAAAAGGACCTCAGTCTAACTGTCTCTGAGACAACATCTGTCCTCATGTTCCAGCCTCTTTGTGGATTTGTGTGTGACTGACCGTTGCTGATCAGAGGAGGCGGTGAAGGCCTTGATTGTGTCCATCAGCTGAACTCGGACTGCATGTCCCGCTGGACTGGACAAAACATCAGACATGCTGCATCCAGGGAACAGACTCATGAGCATGGGAGGCAACTGCACAAACAAATGCACACAACATTTACCACATTTTACTCCCACAGCCTTTTGAAATGATCAAGTTTTAGGTTTTCTCAGAGGATCATCGGTGACAAATGTCTGTATCAGGCTGATCTATATGCAAGAAAACATTTTAATTGCATTCATGCAAACACACGTTAATCTGAAATACACGTCTCAATAAATAAATTCATGAAACTGAATCAGCCTTCTCTTTTTATCTTTTTATCAAGTTACAATTTGAGTGCAAAAATCATATTAATCAAGCAGAAATTGTTGCTCTTCTCTGCTTGGCTTTAAAGTGAATACATCTGCACCACGGACAACAACTGTTCAGAGCATGTTGCCATTCAAAAATATGTTGCATTCTGTAGTTTTCACTGAGTTTCAAGGATGACCATATTCACATTACTTAGACAAGAACGTACTGTGATAACTGGCACAGCAATAACTGAGGGCAAACCGGAGCTCTGACCTCCTCGTTGCTGGGATCCAGGATCAGCACGCAGATAAAGTCCTGTCTGGCTCCTTCCCAGTTTAGGATCTTCCGGAAGGCCTTCGCTCTTTTCTCGTAGTACTGACTGGGTGTGGGGTTGTAACGAATGGCCTGAGTAAACATGTCGGCCGCCTCATGGAAACGCCTGCAGTTACAGACGCACACGCACACTCGCAAATGCAGCAAATATAAATCAGTATATACAGATTTATATACTGTGCATATCAGCAAACATGACAATACACAATAAATGAAGCACGGAGGCAGTTATATATCAGCTGAACCAACTTTATCTGTGCTTCTGAAAACAACTGCGCAAAGTTTCTGGTAAATGTACCTGGCTGATCATATTGCTAAACAAGCAGGTGGATCATACTCGGATGCACGAAAATATATTTATTAAGCTATGGGATGGTGTGTGTGTGTCGTAGTGTAGTTCTGACCCTTCCTGAAAACAGACTGAGCCCATGGTGTTGTAGAGGACAGCAAGGCGAAGTTGGACTGCGGGGTCGTCAGGCTGCATCTCCTCTGCCTGCTGGTAGTCAGCCAGGGCGTAAGACCAGTCGCCCTGCTTGAAGAAGCAGTCTGACACACACACACACACACAAACCTGTGAATCAGCATTTAGTTCACGCAATTTTGGAATTTCATGGATTTGATTTTCTGATTTGAACTCCTACTTCATTTTCCTGAACAGTTGTTTCTTACTATTGTCATCTTTACCCAAGAAAATGCATCACTAACACTACGTAGGAATCATTATTTGGTCTGTAAAATTTAAACAAACATTTTCTCAAATGTTTTGTCTGGTTAAAATATGCATATTTTAGCTGAAACAGGAAACATTTATGCATTTACTGAGCTTAAAGAAGCTCTACCGCTAAACACTGTTGATCCAGTTTGTCGGGTTGCACCTGTTTGGCTGCAAGCTGACAATCTTTGGCCATCCAAACTAATATGTACACCTTAGCAGGTTCATGAACACCCTGTTCACTACATAACTGCAAGGACAACATTAATAAATGTTACACTAGCTGCTTTCTTCCTGCAGACAGTATCTTTTTTAATATTCATCCCTCCATTTATCGCTTTTCCCCCACCGAGTTTCAGCTGTGGTGGCAGCAGACCTAGGAAACGCAGACTTCCCTCTCCCCAGTCATATTCTCCAGCGGATCCAGAGTCAAAATAAGCTTTAAAAGGATCCACAATTTTAACACCACGTGATAGTTTTAATATTATAATATGATGTTTTTTTATAAAAAAATATGAACTGAGATGAATTGCTGGCCTCTTTCAAGACAAAAGAGCTCTAGCTACACTCCGAGCTCCTTCCATACGTCAGAACTTCGTAATTTACCTCGAGGGAAATTACCCCCCGAAGGAAGCCGCTTGTATTTGTGACGTCACACGACGGCCGCTTTCATCTATGTACATAAATTCACTTTGTGTGCAGACTAAATAAACACACACCCTCTTAAAGACTCGGGTCTAGACCCTCACCTCCTCGGTTCAGGTACAGGCCTGTCTGGCCCTTCTCCTCCTCGATGGCCTTGTTGAGCAGCAGAATTGCCTCCGCGTAGAGACCTCTACTGAAGCACTGAACTGCAAAATCATTGTAGGTAAGAACCAGCTGAAACTCCACCTCCTCTTGCAACGATCCCTGTTCATCCGTCTTGTCTCTGTCCTCTGCCTGACCGCCGACTCCCCTGTCGTCCTCGCTCAGCTCCACAGCCTTCACCAGATCCTCAATGGCCGCCGTGAAGTCTTTTAGTCGCCGATACAGAGTCCCTCTGACGGACACAGCATTTCATTTGATGAACGTAAATCAAAGACAACGGACACGTTGGGAACATTTGACTTTAGTCACCTGAACAGGTAGAGCCGTTCATCCTCTGGGCAGTTCTCCAGGGCGACATTGATCATGCAGAGCGCTTCAGGCAGCTGGCCGGTCAAGGTTCGGTCGACAGCTCTTTGTCTGGCCTCCTCGCCGGCTTCCTGCAGCTGCAGCAGCAGTGCTCCTGCCTCTGGGCACTTTGGGTTCAATGCCACTGCTGTCTTCACATCTTGGTAACACTGTGAGTTCTGGAATGTGGAGGAAAGCAGAGGCGTAAGTGTTTGTTTACCGTCTGTAAAGTGTGTGTGTGTGTGTGTGTGTGTGTGCAGCATGAGGAAAGCAGAGTGTATTAATGTAATAATATGCAACATCACTCTCTCCTTTTTGTTCTGGTTATTTACCCCAGAAATGTTACGTAATCTCTGAGTGTCTGTTTTTTTGAGTTTTCCTTTTCAGTGACATTAGCATCTTGTTTATTTTATTTAACTTCTTGGTTTTTTTTAAGCATCAACTAACTACGTCTGATGTAAAGTACAGTTTATGAAGTGTAACCAGGAGCAGCTGCACGTCTGTCCTGGCTGCATCGCGTTCCAGCTCCGATCATAGTCAATGCTTGTGATTTCAACAGGAGCGCCACGGCCCATCTTAGAAGCAAGTAATTCATAGAGCACATTCATTTTGGAGTCATTCGTGTACGTGTTTAAAAGGCCTGTAACTTTAATTTGAAAGTGATGTTCAGGTACATGCCTGTACGCCCATAACTCGAAGCCTCTGTGGTAATATTCCCTAGACTAGCCGCTTTTATATTTTATTTTAATGCAAGACTGTACAATAAAGGAGTGTGAATGGGGCAAATATGTCAGGGCCAGACCTGTCTGTGTTATGATGGAGTCATTATAAAAGTCTTGAATAAAACAACACGCATGAGAAATCACAAAGTTTCATTTTGGGGAAAAGGAAAAGTACTCTACAGTACTCTGGTTACTTTTCTCAAAGGAAAAAGCTACGAAATAGTCAGCACTACAACAAGCCGCTCTGCTCCTGAAGCGCTCGGAGTGGCACACGGCGCCCCGCAGACAATGGAACAGAAATGGATCCGCATCCCGTGGAATTGCAGGGTAAGGGCCCCCTATGTTGTAACCTGGTTGAGTTTCTTGTGCAGCCGAGCTCTGAGGACGTAAAGGTCGGAGGAGGGACTGTCTGTTGCCATCCAGTCGTTCACCATCTTCAGACTGTCGGTAAGTTGACCTGTCGCTGTCAGACAGGCCACACTGGGATACAAATATGAACGACACATGAGACTTGGAAACAAAACTGGACTGGGAACATTTTTGCTCCAAGCAGAAATGTACCACTTTAATTGGAACCTCAGCAGCTTCCTGACCTTCTCACTGCATAGGCCCTGCAGTCAGGCTTCACATCAGCAGCTTTGCTGAAAGCTTCGAGAGCGTCTTCGTAAAGCCCCTGGTCAAACAAACACTGGCCCTGAGGACAACAGAAAGCAGAGCCTTTGAGTAAATACCACGAACACTTACGATCATGCTTTTTCTCTTCTTCACTTTGTCAACAGAACTGTGTGGAAAATATCCGGAATCTACTGGACTGGGCATTTTGACACCTATTTTTTTAAATGCTTTCTTCTCTTTGCAAAAGATTTCAGTGTCTTTTTATTTATTAATTAGTGGATTTTATTCAGCTCTGATTTTGTGTGCGTTTTCTGTGTTTTTATTTGTTTCTCCTTTGAGAGAAATGCTAAGGAGAGCGTTACCTGCAGATAGTAGATAAAGGCCAAGCGGTCAGTGTAGGCTCCAGAATCCAGGAGCTGAGCCCGTTTGTAACATGCTGCTGCGGACTGAAAGTCACACAGCTGCAGGTAGACCTCCGCCTGGTTCGCATGCAGCTGAATCTAAAAAACATAACAACAGAAATCATAATGATACAGTCTGAGAAAAAGGACCTGACTACTCAGCGCATTTCCCGCTCTCCGGACAGTGGTTGAGTGGTGAAGGTGATGGACTGCTAATCCATGGGTTGTATTAGCAATTTAAAAATGTCTCCCACAAATATAAACTCCAATACCAACTACTACACTGAAGACGGTGGTTGCAGCAGCTTGGTGCTTAATTAACCTCAAGGCCAAAAACATTTTTAAAATTTTGATTAAAAAAAGAGTTTTTACACAAGTGCAATAATCACACTAAACTGAGCACTGGACACATGTGCAATATGCAACGGGGCAGGTCCAATATTGAATGTACAAGTCTGTGAGGATTTTTAGCATGTTTTACCTTTCTTATTTATTGATAACTGTTTTATTTATTGTTTTAATGTCATTTTTTTGAGAGTGGTTCTATTGCTTGTATGGACGAAGCATTGGGATGTTACAACAACAATAAACCTCTAATCTATTCTATGTGTAAAAAAAACATTCACTGCACATGTGGGTTGTAAAGAATAATAGTTTTTTTTTCTCTTTTCATTATCAAGAGAAAGGAAAATAAAATACGGCGGAGAATGTGGCATCAATGCAACTAGTGTCTTGTGCAAAGCGAGCGGCCCACCAATTCAACTCGTTCCCCTGCAAATGCAATAGTCTGCATGTGATTTATCTGAAGCAATGCACTGATGAGATGTGAGTACAGTAGGTTAAGCTTGGCTGCCGGAGGGTGGGATGATTTAAACTGCCTCTGCCAGAAAAGAAACTGGTGTTAATCACACTACATAGACGCTAAGCGATGAGCGTACCGTGGGTCACCCTTGTCAAACACCACACGACAAGGTGGCCGAGTGGTTAAGGCGATGGACTGCTAATCCATTGTGCTCTGCACGCATGGGTTCAAATCCCATCCTTGTCGTTCTTTATAGATTTGTACCACAGCACCGTATGAGAGTAGTTGCATTGTGTCAAAATATGATTCTGCTGGATTCGCCACGTTCCGTTTGTTTACGGAGACGAAGGATGAACTCCATGGAAGAAATGACAGTGTCGATGTGTCAGGGCTCCAGACTGAGCTTGTCTGCGGCAGGGACGGGGTCCGAACCACCCTGCTCAGAATGCAAGGTTTGACCTCTGTGCTTTTACATGAGTCAGCCCTGTCCTAGCTGCCTCGCCCATTACGAATTCTGCTTTTGAAATTACGTCCCTTCAGTCAATGTTTTGCTCATCCTCAAAGTAACTGCTGCGCTCTGCAAGAAACGTTTTGCAGATCCCAACAGGTTCAAAAGATAAAGGAAACTGCATTTCTCATGCCACATTTTTCTTACCCCGTCTGTATTTTAGCGGCGTTATACTGGTCACCGGACTGTAAACACGGCATCTCAAATGCTCACACGCCGCATCCTGCTTTAACCATAAGGAGCTGTATTTCATTGTAATGGGCTTGTCTACCAAAGGACAGTGATTACAAAATGTAATTTAGAAACAAAGACGATTTATTAAATGTTGATCATATTCCAAACCACTGCCCTATTTAACTTTAAACAGTCGCATGTTAGTTTTATCCAACACTACCCACGGGAGGATACCACAACAACTATAGCAAAACGGTTTTCACACAGATGACTTTCTGTCCTCGTTACCTGTTCTGGCTGCAGGGTGATAGCTTTGGAGAAGCAGATCACAGCCTTCTCATAGTGAGACTTTTCCATTGCCTCTTTTCCATTTGTGTAGCTGCAAAAAAAGCATCATAAACACTGATGAAAACTATGAAAAGGCACAGACTGAATTTCCTTTTATACAACAAATGCCTCATATTTGGTTTTCCAGTAGTTGGTCCCCACACATAGCTTTGGGTTCCTACTTCAGAAAATCCTAAAGCAAAATAAAATATCAATTTCAATATTTCAGTTGTTTCAAGATTGACTCTTACTGTTCTAAGGCCTTTTTCTGAATTATGAGGCTGCCCAGTAGGTCTGGTTTTTCAGGGCATTTCTCTCCTTTTGCCACAAAGACTTTACTAGAGTCAGAGAGATGCTTCAAGGTGCTTTTTCTCCTGGCTTCATCTTCCCCTGACACGGCAGTGGGAAACTGCTCTTTCACCTGCTGGAACACAATCAATTGACAAAGGTAAAACACTTCTACTCTACATCTTTACCTGAGGGATGCCATAGACCTACAATATGCTGCAAAACAGACTCACTGACAATCAGTAAATAAAGTAACTTTGGAGGAATAAACCAAAACCTTTCCAATTATTTGATTAGTGACCACATTATTATGTTGAAATTAAATTCAATGTTTGCAAAGTGGGCGATGAAGTTGATAGTGCTGCCACTAGACGGTCCCAGGTTCCATTTTGTTTTTGTGCTTTTTGAATTTACTTGTTTTGCCCGTGCTTGCAGGGGCTTCCTCCCACAGTTCAAAGATGTGTGTGTGAATGGTTGTCTGTGCGTGTATGGACACCTGTGCACAGGCTCCATCCTCCTGCAACCTTGAACAACAACATTTGTAAGTTTTGATGCCTTTTAAGTCGTATGTGAGAATGAGCTAAAGCTCTGTGTTTTTATTCTATTTTAATTCTTATAATCATCATCTGTTATTTGGTGTCCAGTTCTCCCCGTATCATACCACGGCAGAGAAATGTTTTAAACATTTACATCGTATTTAAAAGTTAAAGCAAATAAATATGTAAACGACTTAAACACCGCAAGCACAAAAGTCAAACGTCCCACATTTGTGCAGGTACTTTGACGTAGAAAGTGCAGCAGGTTTGTGAATGACGAAGCAACGTCGGTTTGTTTCACGTTAGGTCAGATTACGTCGGTTGAAGACATGTCAATAAAAAAAATCCATAATTCCGTTACTGAAGCCACTGTCAGCCTTGAATCGAGAAGCTATGGAGGATCATGAAAACCCCACAGACTGGCGGTGACACTTCTCCGACCTGTTTTCACGTTGCTGAACTCTGGTAGTTAGCTAACGTTAGCGTTTCCGGTTAGTAGCTAACTGAGCTGGAACCAGTCGCACCAACGTTGCTGCCAATGTGAGCATAAAAACGTTTAGCTTGTTTCACCGTTTGTACCGTTTTCTCCTCAGACGTGTCCATCGTGTTGCTGAAACAGCTGTTACCAGCTGTAATTTATTAGATTAACTTTAGCTTAGTAACTCTTTCTTGCTCCATCGCGTTAAAATCTGCGAGTCGCCATGGAAACAACTTCAACAACGACTTGGCGCCGTTGGGAGAGTTCCCCTCTCACCTCTTCCGGCTTCGTTTCGATCCCACCCGGATGTGGTCAAGGTTGGCAGTACCGTGGTTTGTCATGTAGTTTGATGTCAAGTCTAAACTGGTGTAAAAACTATGCCCGTTTCAGATTAAAACTGCGTTTTTGGGTTGTTTCCCAATACTTTTGTTTGGGCATCACAGTCTAAGCAAATCTTAATCAATAAAAAAAGCTAAAACGATGACTCCGCTCTGCCGCAGACTTTTATGTTGAAAGCGACAAAGCAGGAAGAAACGGGCACACTGCGATCAGCTGACTGACATGTTGACAAAGCCGGGTGGACGAAGCAACAACCAACCCTCGCTATCAACTTCTGAGATTAACGCTGGAACTATTTAAATGCCTAACGTTGCTTTATTCCGTTTCCGTCTTCCTGTAGCTACACGGTTGCTAGTGTGCGCTGCTGTTGTCGTTTGACCTGTGATCCATGTGAACACACACCGCGTCACTACTACGACCACTGGTTCCACTGGTGTCAGGATGGACGTCCAGAGCGAGAGGAGAAGGCTGCTGGACGCGGAGGACGGGGACGAGGATCTGACGGGACTGCTGTCGGAGCAGGACGCCTACCTCAGGTCGGTGAACGGACAGATCGACTGTCAAAGCTCCATTCCGGAGCTTTGGCATGTCGCGTCCCATTGATCGCACATGACACGGGCTGCTCCCAATCACGTGCAGCCAAACAATGCAGGTGTGTGAGCGCAGTCTGTCGTTCTGTCTCAGAATGAGTCCGCACGAGTTTTTCTACACGAGGGAACCAATCGGCACAAGTTAGCAACAATTTGACATGCGGGCAAGTTTCTAAACGGAGTCTGTGTGACTGTTTTCTCTGCCTCTGTCTAGTCACTCAGTCAAAGCCTCTTCCACTGACCTCTGCTCCCTAACTGAGACATTTTAACGTGTGATCGGGGCCTTTATCTCCCTTATTCTGTTCCTCTTTCTCAACACAGCAAAGTGAAGAACAGGAACTTGTACCTGGCCACATTTGCTTCTGTTCTGGGACCCATGAGCTTCGGATTCGTCTTGGGCTACAGTTCTCCAGCCATCCCTGAGCTCACCAAGATTTCTGACCCGCGGCTGCGGCTGGACGATGTCCAGGGCTCCTGGTTTGGGGTACGATGCCAGACATGATGATTTCCTGCTCACCTGACTTCAAAACCCATTCAGAATATAAAGAAATAAGGGGCTTCCAGGAGGGCAGAAGTCAAACATGCATCTATTCACATTTGAAGATATTTGATTCCTTCCTAAAAGAAATTACAGAATCTATTTAGAACAAACTCAGAGGTAATGTGAGCTATGTGGACGTCACTGAGAGATTATGTAAAAAATGTATTACTGGTCATGACTTTTAACAACTTATTGGAATTCTGGAGTGTCTAAGGCTGACGGGACTCTGCCTCACAGTCTATATTTTCAGATGTTGGCTACTGGCTCCTTAACTGGAACAAAACGAGAGCAAGTGTGTTAGAAATCTCTGTTTCCTCGCCAGGGTACAAAGATGTGGACCTAAACCTGAAGATGCATGTCAGCGAGACGTATCCATTTATAGAACTGGCCATTCCCTCTTTCTGGTCATAGAATGTCAAATTGTTAGGTGGACACTTTGTGTAGTAAAAACCAGTGGTAAAAATCGAAATATTTTAGTCAAATACAATTTTTCAGTCCATAGTGACGTTGGGAGCGGCGGCGGGCGGCCTGCTGGGCGGCTGGATGGTGGAGAAGATCGGCAGGAAGCTCAGTCTGATGTTCTGCTCGCTGCCGTTTGTCTTTGGTTTCACCATCATCATCGCAGCGCAGAAGCGTGTGGATGCTTTACGTCGGCAGAGCGCTCACCGGCCTCGCCAGCGGAGTCACGTCACTGGTCGTTCCGGTGAGAAGCAACATACCTCAGTTTTACACACTGGTAGATGTTTTTATTCAAAGCGGCTCACAGAATACTTTGGTACGCACACATACACGCCGGGTGCTCATCTGGCAGGTTCAGTGTCTTCACTTCAACACGCAGCAGGGAGGACCAGGGATCGAACCACTGACCCTGTGTGACTCCGTGGACGACTGCGTTTCCAACTGGGCTACAGCCGCTACACACCTTAATGACATGTTGTTATAAATACTAACTATGATGAAGTGAAAGGAGAAGTAAAAACCATATTTCTGTATCCTTGGTTTGATTTTTCTGCAAGCTCAGCTTACAGGCAACCATATTATTTTTGATTAATTGTCAGTTGTTAACTTAAAATGTGCTAGATAAACGAGTGTTAGGGAGGTAGTAAACCAAATGCACATTCACTGCTGATTTCTAATGTAATAAGTTGAGGATTTACACTATTGGACAGGAAAAACAAGCGCTGTGAGAACATCGTTGTGTGTGCAGCCAACTGTGTTTTATCCTAATCTATTAACGATGCTTCTCTGTGGTTGACGATATCGGGTTTTCCCTTTGTTTTCACGCAGCTCTACATCTCTGAGATGGCACACGAACGGGTCCGTGGGACATTAGGCTCCTGTGTGCAGCTCATGGTGGTGCTGGGCATCTTGGGAGCTTATCTCGGAGGTATCGACGTTGTGCTTTTTTTGGCATGATGCTGGTCTCCACACCTGACTGCAAACCACCCGCACACTGGAATGAAACTCCCACACACTGTCTTCCTTGTGCTGCACTATTTATCAGTTTACGCTGTTTCATGTGACCTGATGAAGGTCCGACCAAAACATTGTAGATTATTCACTGTTGCAGTACAAGTGAGACGGTGTGCAGAGTTTTGTCATGTTACAGTGTTTATTTGCATCTTTGCATCTCACAGGAATTGTTATAAATCCAAGTTCGTGAATCTCACTGATAGTTCAAATGATAATGTGTAAAGTCGTTAATACCAAACATTAGACGTACACAAACAGAGTAAAACAGATTTTTTTTTTTATGTGTGGAGCATAAAAACTCGACACACTTCTCCAGGTTTCATTATTTCAATTACAACTTCACAACATCCATGTCACTACAGCTGTGTGACAGTTTCCTGGTTATAGTGTGCACTGATTCCCTTTGTCCCATCTTATGACCTTATTATTCTAAGGTTGCAGTACTGTTGTAAAGCTCAGGGGTCAAAGGTTGTGAGGAAGAGATGCGCAAAGATTGGCCATCATGTGATGCGATCGTCCTCTAAACGCTCTTCGACAGCAGCTTCGTGCTGCTGTTGCTAATTTATAGCAGCTGTCATGTGAGCTGAATTGTTTTGTGCTGCCCTCCCTCCCTCCTTCCTGTTGGGAATCAGTTGAGTCGGTTGTTTGGTTGTCGTACTTCTGTTAAATGTCTGAATTGTGTTCAAGGTTTAGGGCAACTCGAGGCGGACAGTAACAGGTTATAAGTGAAAGTCAAGGCGGTAGAGAAACGTTTATTTTTAGAGCACCTTTCTAAACCCCGGTCAGAAAGTGATTCAAAATAAACTACATCAAAAAAGAAGAAGCAAATGCCTCAGTCTGTGCCAGTTTCAACACATACTTCTGAGCACAAATAAGTGATCGACCAGCAGTGTCCACCTCAGTGTCTACACCTATGAACATCATGAACCATCTAGTCGGACGACCTAGAGTGTAAAGATGCAAGAGATCTGACGGATTATGTCTTATGGAAATGGCCGCTTTTAACCTAAATGACTAAGCGTTGTATTGATCTTTAAATTACTCGCAGCCCCTCCTGAAGGAGAAATTGCACTAAATCCAAATACCTGTGTGAACCCACCCTGCAGGTCTCCTCGTGGACTGGCGCTGGCTGGCAATCTGCAGCTCCATCCCTCCAACGCTGCTGCTGGTGTGTATGTGTTTTATGCCAGAGACGCCGCGGTTCCTCCTGTCAAAGGGCAGGAGGCACGAGGCCGAGGCGTCGCTACGCTTCCTGCGAGGGCCAGACGCCCCTGTTGAATGGGAGTGCAGCCGAATCGAGAGCGCCTGCGACGAGCTGGTGAGCCTGTGCTTTGTGAGGGAGCTGAGAACAAAGGAGGAGAGAGGTCGCCTCAATGCATGCTGCAGATACAGATTCTGTAACGGCGCCTTCCTCATCAGGGTGACTGTTGGAAAGGCTGACGGGGTCTGGAGATCTGTTCTGCCACCCCACACTGAACTGATCCTAAACCTGCTGATGTGGTCCCTCTGTTTTTTCTCAGGGTTCTAGCTTCCAGGTGTCTGACCTGAAGGACCCGGGCGTATACAAGCCTTTGGTGATCGGGATTATGCTGATGGTCTTCCAGCAGATGTCAGGGATCAATGCCATCATGTTCTACGCTGAGAGCATATTTGAACAGGCACATTTTAAGGTGAGGAGGCTGAAATCCGGTATTTATCCAGCTCTACGTTCGGTTACTCCCGTTCACTTTGACACGTGTCCCGCCACCACTTGTCTTTGTTCTTTATTTTTATGTGCAATTGTGCTTTTGTTGATGTCCCTTGCTTGTGGAAATCTGGATTTCCTATGACGAAGAGCGAAAATCACATTTGGCCTGTTCTTACCAAAAATTAGTTGATGATTTTTAAAAAATCAAACACTAAATCAAAACTTGATTTATAAAGCCCATTTTGTACAGATAATTGAAAATTGAAAGGTTGACCAAGCAGAAACAAAGTTAAAGATAATGCCCATAAACAAAGGTCTATTTAAAAAGAAGTAAGGTTAGGTTTTGTTTTTTTGTTTTTTAGGAGAGTGACCTGGCTTCAGTGATCGTGGGTCTGATTCAGGTGGTCTTTACTGCAGTAGCAGCAGTGATCATGGACAGGGCTGGAAGAAAAGTCCTTCTCATCATCTCAGGTCATTCCCATCAAATAATGGCAGTTATATTAAAATTACAAATTTCATTTTGATGGTCGTGTGGCAGCAGTATTTGGGTCAGGTGCAGAGCACTCCCTGTTTGGTGCTGGGGTCTTTTTGACGCTCCAGGCCTCACTTTAGCTCCTGCTTTGTCATGACAAATGTCAATTTTTTTCCCATTTAAAATTGAAGGTGTTGCCATGGCGATCAGCACCAACGCATTTGGGGTTTACTTCTACCTGATCTCTAAAATGCACAGCACCCCATCACTGAGCCTGCGCTGGACGTCCAGATGGTGGCTGGGGAGGAAGCCCACACAGACCTGTCCTGGCTGGCCCTGGCCAGCATGGCTGTCTTCATCACAGGTGAGACTGTGGGTCACAGACGGCCGTCTACCAGACGTTTTTAAAGTCAGCGGAGTGAAAGGATTTCTGTTTAAATGATCACATAGGGTAAAGAGGATGAACCAAGAGTCCAGATTTGTAGTGAAATTAAATTATTTATTTTCCGACATGTTGTAGGTGTAACGTCCTTACAGTTAACTGTCTGTGTTATATGTGACGTGTGTCTATAATGCAAAGTAAAGAGGACAAAAGGCAAAACTGGATAGTTTAAAAACTTTTCCATCTGCATAGGATTAAATGTTGCATCGCAAATTCACAGAGCTGAATGCAGTTTGTCATCAAAAACCATGAGTCCTCCACAAGAGATCACTCATCATTTATAACTATGCTGGTGATTGGTAATTGGTAATAATTGTTGCTGCGTTCAGGTTTTGCTCTGGGTTGGGGTCCGATCCCGTGGCTGGTCATGTCTGAGATTTTCCCAGTCAAAGTGAGGGGGGTTGCCAGTGCTGTCTGCGTCCTCACCAACTGGACCATGGCCTTTGTTGTCACCAAAACCTTCCAAGACATGATGGTGAGAGCTCAGCGGGACACCACTTCAAACGTTTGGCACATCTGTTTTTTCAAATTCTGAATTGAAATTCTGAAAATGATGATCGTCTGTTGTTGCTGTGCTCTAACCACGTTTCTTAGCACATTTTAGTAACAAAACAATGTACAAGAATTTACTATAAAACGACTTTGTGTCTATGGGCAACAGGTTATTGAAATGCTGTCTTCCAGCTTCTAGATGTCTTTATTTATTTACCTAATTACAACAAGGAATTATAATGACGCCATTATGTGTAGGGTTATAAATTAAGAAATAGTGAACAGTACAATTAAAACTTCCAGTGCAGTAAAAGGTCCCACCAAATGTTTCCAAATCACCTGAAATGTGTGCTGTTGCCTCTCTGTGTGTGTGTGACCCGTATCTGGAACTACTTCCATGACATCCTTGTCTAACACGCTGTACCTGTTGCAGAATGTTATAACCAGCGCTGGAACGTTCTGGCTCTTCTCCTCCATGTGCACCCTCAGCGTCATCTTCACCATGGCCTGCATCCCAGAAACCAAGGGCAAGACACTGGAGCAGATCGAAGCTACGTTCAGAGGGACATCTGGTCCATGAAGCGCCCCACTTCACCCCCACAGGCCAAAGAAAACATCTCAGGCCAAAAACTGAAAGTTTTAGTTAAACCAGTAAAGCAATGAAGCTGATTAAAACACTTGATTCAAACCTCTTTTCACAAAATTTGGTTTTCTGTTCAGACTGATTAGGAGGGCTGTTGATTTAATTAAATTTCCTTTCCGTGTTGTTTCCGGGGCTGTTGAGTTCAATTGGCTTTTTCCTGAGAGACGTTTCCGATATTTTGCTTACTTAAGGTCTAATTCAAACCCTCAGTGACCACTCTGTAAGATGCTGTGGAGGAGATGAACCAGCATTTTTTGTAAGACGGTACATATAGTCCCAGTGCTGCCTGCAGTAAGGAGCCTCCACACTGATCCCTGCAGGTCGACCTGTGCCATCAACAGTTTAGCGTTTTCCTTTGTAGTCGCTACGTGTTTTTCTCTTCTCCATCCAGATTCTCAGCTTGTTTTAGTTCCACTTCTGATGAAAACTAATCTTAATGTTCGTGTTTGACCCTGTCAGGTGTTAAATTACAGGGCTAAAATGTGTGGCGTCTGTTATCTTCACTTTTACTTATACTTTTTTGGAAAATGTACATTTTGGGAGGAATGAATCCATCATGGCACGACTTTGCTTACTGCTCATCAGAGAAATGAGGTGGAATTAAAAAGAGGCTTTTAGATATCCACTGTCACTACAATTTTAAAGGTCAAACTGCTGGTTTTTGGTAATTATTTTTTATAGGATTGTCTTGTAAAGGAAATGTGTCCCACTTTAGATAGTGGTGGATTTTGTACTTAACAAGATGTGACTTGTCAGCTGCCTCTTTTTTACAGTTTATATGATGTCTGTCTTTTTTATGTTCCTGTGACCTTAAGTGAACCTATGAACTTGATGACTTGTTCTACTTTTTAATTTTTTTTGTTGTGGCTGAATATTTGTGAAATCATTTACAAATTCTGTCAGGAGATCAAATTAAGCTCTTTGTCTCAGTTTCTCCACCGTAAAACCAAACTGTTGTTTGCAGTGTCACATTCTCCAGCAATGATTCAAGGATCTTCTGTATTTTATTAAAAATTCATCTGCTCTCCATTTGTCAAAAGTCAAGGGGACAGAAAGATGTATTTCATTAAAGCAAACAAGCAAATACAAATTTATCACAAAAGTAAATAATTTAAACATAGATATGGCCGACAGTGGCTTCTCCTATAAATGTTTAAGTCCAGGGGTTAAGTGATTGTATGGTGCAAAAAGTGTTGGACTTCACCTAACCCCCACATTTTGCAGCTCCATATTGTAAGTTTTTCTCACTCAGTGAAACAAAGAAACTAAAATGTTTAAATGTACAGAAAGTTGACAATGAAGAAGTAGGCTGCTGTGGCCCAAAAACATCACTCTCAGGCAAAGGGCCCCCAAACACTAGCTTTACAGCATATAATTTTGATCTACATACTTAAATTATTCAAAATCTTTACATGGCTGTGACAGATTCTTCTTCGTGTTCTTTTCTTACAGAAGGACCGATAGAGGGTGTCAAAGTGCGGTTTTCACACCTGACCTGGTTTAGTTAGAATTGACTTCCTCTTTGTTTCCTCATCAGACCATATTGTTTTTATTTTACAAATGCAAACGTGTAAGATACCTTATAGATAATTCCTCACTTATTGACTTAAATGAATTCGATCAACATAAATACATTTAATTTAAAGTAATTAACTACATGTACAAGACGATCCGAGTGTTTTAGAGACCACTGTGGGCACAATCCAATCTTAATTTAAATTTTGAATCGAATGCTAGATCTTATAAAGCGTTACATTTTTAAACAAATTATGACTTGAGGTCTTTCTAGGTGTACGTCCTTTTATTTAAATATGTGGGAGGATGAGAAGATATGGGGCATTTTTTTAAATACAAGACAATTGCACCACGTCACACAGTAATCACAGATAGACATACATGGCTCACAAGAAACACACAGCGAGGCGGTTGAATCAGTTCCTCTTTTTTTACACAAAATAATTCTTTGGACTTATTATGGGCTTTGCTTTTTCAGGGAAATAATTGATCAAATGTACAGTTGAATCTCCAGTGGTGAAAAGAAATCCTCACTAAATTTGCATTTACGTATTTCAAATTTGACTCCCAACATTTGTATTTTTAAATGTCACGCCTTTTCATTTTTTTATTTGCATTTTAAATTCAGAGTTTGCGTTCCGCAGCGTACAGGATTTTTCAAAATAAAACACCTACCTGGAAACGTTTGTAGAACCGTGATAAATGTGTTCTTTACTTTGCATGATTGCAATCAACAGATTTAAACTGTAACATTAAATACATGGAAGCAAATCGCCGCCTTTATCTTCTGCTCAATCTTGAAAAAAGCGCGAGACCTGCTCAACTATTGTGACAGCGGCCCCGCACGCGTTTCCTGTCCGCGGTCAAAAACAACAGAAACACTTCCTGTTCAGCCCCGGCGTCACCTGGATTGTCGTCCGGCTTCGCTGTGTGCTGCTCGCTCGGCTCGGACACGGTGGGACGAAGCTGCCGCCGCCGCTGCAGCAGAGATGGAGTTGAAGCACGAAAAGAGCCAAGTGTTGGACGGAGTTTGAGACAAAGGCAGCGGGGCTGGACGTTCGTAGCCGGGCCGAGCTCGTCGCTCCATGGGTTTTTGTTGAGGATATTTCCTGAAGAAAAGCGTGTTGAAAATGAAGCTGCTGAAGCCGAGTTGGGTGAGCCACAACGGTAAGCGTGTGCAGGAATCTCCTGGACCAAGTTCGGCTTTTGTTGTCGGGGGGGATGAGGAGGCAGGATGGTGCTGGTGGTCGACGCTTGGTCGACTTGTTTGTCACCTGTTAGTCGCTCGTAAACCAAACTTAAGATTCCGTTGCTGCAGCATCTCTCGCCGCGCACATTAATAGGACGATATTAATATTTGCTAAGCCTAGCTAGCTAGCGCAGCTAACGTTAGCTAACTTGTCTGCGCCCCGTGACCCGGATCGAAGTGTCGCGTTCGACGCCGCTGGGTCCAGTTCGGCCGCCGTGGCCCGCGCCTCTTACTCTGGGCTCCGCGGACGAGCTGCACACGGAGCCCAAAAGTGTCCGGACACCCCCGGGCTGTCCCCGGGCGGAGGGACGCGGCGTGGACGTGGGTCTCGGCTAAAGCCTGTTGTCATGACAGTGGCTTGTTCGGTGCTCGGCAGGAAACCCGGTGGGCAAGTGATGATCAGCAGAGGCCCCAAAACTTGGCTGATTTACGGACGAATACAAGCGCTGCTGTAAAAGCTGCAGCCAGCAGGGATTTGTCGTTTTCATTTTTAGTTATTCTGTTCTCAAATTATCCTCTTACTCTTATCACTCCATCTTGTGTGGACATATTGAGTAATCGATTTATTTATCCCATCATATTAAAGCCTGGCTGTTGTAATTTCATGTCTTTAAAGTGCATAGTTTTTCAAAATGTAACTTTAAAATTTAAATTGTTGCTCATCTTGCCTTCTCCCACTGTTCCAATTTTAAGATTTCTTCTTTCCGTATTTGTAAACCAGTCAGTTATCAGTGTCGGCATAAACATTATCGTAGATGTTTTTCAGATGATTATGAAGCTAATCTAAACCCGATATCTTCATTAAAAGGAATGCAGTTTGCACTGCATTTGCTTTGCATTTTTATTATGAAGTTAACCATAAAAGCAAGCATCATTTATATATTGAGATTTCCCACAAACCAAGTTAAAGCCTGATGATACTTGTTTTTGGCCTCCTGTCCACAAGTCAAAGAGTTGAGAAGCTTTAACCAGCAAGTGGTTTCATAATTTGGATTGGAAGACTTATTATGTTGGCACAAAAATCAATAATTGAAACAAAACGAAATAAAATAGAGACACGTGCTTTATGTAAGCAGTCATTGAAGGCTCAGACTCTATCTGAAAGCATGTATCACACAACTCCTTCAGCGTGTACGCGTCAAACCTGTCAGTGAACTGAGACAGTGAGTGTACATTGCCTTAATCTGCTGCTTATTGTCTCTGCATTTTACTGTCAAACCTGTTCTCAGTCGTGTGCACAGTTTACAGATTTACAGATATTTTTATGCAATATAATTTTTATTGTGTCCCATATGCTTTGTTTGTGCTCTGACACTGCTACCTGAACTATGTTTGGCGGATTCATACATACGGAGCTAGTTTGGGATTTAAAAATTTTAGTAATAATAAGTGAAGCCCACAGTATCTGCTACTCTGGGTCTTTGGAATGTTACTAATATCCTCAAACGTTTCACAGGCAAACCCATATTTTCAGTTGACATCCATCCTGATGGGACCAAATTTGCAACTGGTGGCCAAGGTAAGACACCACATGATATAGAGAATACTGTCGTTTCTGTCTCGAACCCACATTTGTCATTATAGGATCCACATTTAGTGTCCAGTGCTTGACGTATTGCTGACTGCATGTTAAGACATTCAAGGAATTTCCTTCTGGTCATTGATAGCTGTCAAAGTTCAAAAGTTAACAAACGCAAACAGGCGGTGTTAATGTTTGTAATGTCGGGTTTGTTTTTAGGAGAGGATTCCGGAAAGGTGATGATCTGGAACATGGCTCCGGTCCTCAGAGAGGAGGATGAGAAGAATGAAAATGTTCCCAAAATGCTTTGCCAGATGGATAATCACCTAGGTAACCAGCCTTATCTGCATTAGATATGATGTTGAATCAGATAAACTCCGTTATGAGGTAAAAATATGAACATCAACAATCCAGTTAATATTGCAACCACCTCTGCTGCTGCTACGTTCGCAGAGTGGAAAATAAAAAGCCAAGGTGGATGTGTGTTATATGCAACAAGCATTAGCTACTACAACTACGATAACTAAAGAATCGCTGGGGCAAGAAGCTGCTCCTCACAGTAAGCCTGAGGGATGTACCGCAAAAGTAGCCTCGGGTGGAAAGGATTCATAAAAAGGCTGCAGGAAACAAAATCTTGTTGTAGTTGACCCATGCAGCAGGTATCTGCAGTTTCTGATGTATGTCAGCCCCAAATGTTTATTTAAGACAGTTTGAAATATGTTGTGATGCAAATTCCTTTACTGGACCTGAAGGAAACTTCTCACTGCCTTCACACTGCACATCTACCACGGCATGGACGTTAGAATACAATAGAATTTTAGTCTCTAAGAAAGTAAAGATTATCTTTGTCCCACTGGATCCCCCATAGGAAACATAAAAACATACATACACGCCACCATGTGCGGCATCTGGAACTTGATTCACGGCACCTGGACTTCTGTCTTGGTAGTTCAAAATGTTTCGCTACTCATCCAAGTAACGTCTTCAGCCTGAGGAAAGTTGATAAGGGAACCTCAGATATGGGCTTCAGGGTGTGTTTCTTTTTCTCACTGTACCCGTTAAAGCTTCTTGGGTAAGAAGTGAACATTTGAGAAGAAAGAATCCCAGATGCCACGACTCAACTTCCAGACGTCACCTCGATGAAGTACAGTGTTCACAGACTGATAGGAAAATATAAATACTACCAAGTAATAAATGACAGTATGCAAAATGTAAGAAAACAATCATTAAACCACATCTCTAAAAAATTCCCTGTGGCATAAAACATTAATTAACAAATAAATATGTACTTTTTTGTTGTACTGCCAACACTACTGCTTGTGTTAGTTTTTTGGAAATCTAAAAAAACAAGTGTGAGACCTGAAAAACACACGCCCACCTTTTTAGTCCTCGCTGTCTCTGAACCCTGTTATGTCTTGACAACCAGCCGTCCTGTCAGCACAGCAGCACGAACGGACTGAAGGCATACGTGATAGCAGACAATCAGTGGAAGATCTGCTTGATTCTCCCAAAAAATGTTTGCTTTGCCACTGTAGGGCTTCATTTTAACCCCCCCGATAACTTTATTAGTTATCAACAAACTGGGAGGCTCATTGTGCCGTGTTTCCAACAGGATGCAAGTGCACTCCCAGTGCATCTGTGTGCAAATAGTACAAAGATTAATTGTATGCCATTTGTTTGTATTTACATATTCAGAGTCTACTGATCTTACCGCCTACAGCCACTCGCTTCGCTGCTGAATGTCCTGATTCAGAACTACACTTTTATTGACAGTGCGCAGCATCTCCACACTGATCATACAACAGCTGAATCGACTCCTCTAAAACAGTTTGAAGCCAAACTGAGCGTTATCACCTTTGTGAAGGAGGATGGTTGGATTAGGCTGACTGACCTTTAGCTACATTTGAACTTACAGACAGCAACCACTTGTTTCATTTATCCTGTCATCAACTTAATTCACGGAATGAACATTGATGACGGGTGATCTGACATTTTAAGCTGCAAAGAAATAGTTTACAGGTGCACAGATTGAGGGAAAACAGTCCTAGTTCATTGATCACAGGTTACTGTCATTCTCTTGGACCGAATAAAGAAACTTGTAAACAGATAAAGTCGGGCGGCCCGATGACAAAAGATGACAAATGTATAATAAAAACTTTGAGCAAAGCACACTTTGAAATTTGAGCGGCGTCCTGTGAAGATGCCACTTCACGCACAGTGCCACATCCCACTGATGTAGTCCAGCTTTTTGTTACATAGTGTGTGCATTGAGACAACTGCCATCAAAAACGGCATTTATTCAGTTACTCAGTTGACCTCATCACAGTCTCGTGCTGACTGATTCTGATCTGCCAACTCCGTATTTTTCTGCTAGTTTGAGCAAATACTGCTCCTCTGTTCTCCCAGAGTCAGGCACCAAGTGTCCTTGACTTCACAGGCTGCTGCCACCTATTTTATTCATCAGCTTTAAATAGCAGGACAAGCTCTCGCGTACACCCACTGCCTGAACCTCTTCTCCTAATAGTAGCAGATGCTGTGTGCCAGGCCGGATTCTGGATACGTAGTTACGGGTTGAAACCCTTGAATCCTCACGTCTCCGACGACAGATTCTGCTATGAGTGTCCTGGGGCAGATGAGTGTGTTTGTAATGTGGTGAAGTTCCCTAGAGAAGAATTAAAATAAACTTGAAAGAACCCCACATAAAAGCACACGCAGTCACTTTTAATAAAAGGAACAGCTTGCGCCCCAGGTACTATGAATGGCCACGCTTTCAGAGCGCCTCCTAAGCAAAAGTCCATATGATGTGTATTTATAACATGCGTTATCTCAAGTGTGTGTTTGTCTTTGCAGCCTGTGTGAACTGTGTGCGCTGGTCCAACAACGGGCTGTACCTGGCGTCAGGGGGCGATGACAAGCTGGTTATGGTGTGGAAGAGAGCTGCGTATGTACACACAAAGACACACAGGCAAAATATGCTAATGAAGGCGATGCAGCTGCAGTTTCTCTTTTCAGCCACAGCATTTGTTATGAATGAAAGTGTTTCAGGCTTTTGTTGGTTGTGCTTTAAGCAGCCTGGGCTTTTCTCCCTGCAGGTTTATCGGCCCGAGCACAGTGTTTGGGTCGAGCAGTAAGCTGGCCAACGTAGAGCAGTGGCGGTGTGTCACCATTCTGAGGAACCACACTGGAGGTACGCGCAACACACATTCACGAACCCACGTCGAGAAAACATGGAAACTTTACAAATGTAACACGTAGTAACACGTTTACATACATCGCAAATGTTCCGTGTACATGTGATGCACAGTGATAATGAAAAAAATATCATAAAGGTGTCGAGTGTAGTTCTCTCAAGAAGAACCACTAGTTGGTTTGCAGTCAGTCTTGTGTAGGGCTGTGCAGTGAAATAAATTTTGATTTCATTACAATCATGGCTTCCAATTATTATAAACACCCATTGAGAGATACGCTTGTTTTGCAGGGTTATAAATTCAGTGCAGTTATGTTGTTTGCAGCCATATGCTCTCTCAGCAAAGCAGAGGAATGTTTAGTTTAGCCACAATATTCTATACGTCAAGACGGTTGACCTGCTAGCAAAGCCAGTTTGCATCCTGCATCACAGTCTGGCAGTATTCGAATGATCGAGGAGGGGCCAAATGCAAAACAGCTGTTCTTCTGGGTCAGTGTCCAGTAGCTGCTCTAGGTTCAGACCCAACGAGGCACGTAACCAGACTGCAGAGTAATTTGACTTGATTGTTTGACGCTACTCCAGAGTCTTGGTATCCAACGGTATCTTAAAGCTTTACTACAGAGAGTGACAGAAACTGGAATGAACACAGTTTGAATGAACACAAATGCGACTTTACTTGCCCTACAACAAACAGCATGCCATAAAAATGCTGTGCTCTGGTTGTAAAAGTTTTGCACCTGAAAGATAAATAAGTGTGATCCCAATATTGAATAAAATAATGATTATGATTTTGCCATAATACAGGAGCCCCACTTTTATTAGTCTCTATTCCTGTAGACCAACAAAAATGCCTGCTAAAAGGTTCTCAGTCATTTGAAATCCAGCAGTGGTAACTCTGATGTTCACTAGCTCACAGTTTTCCTTTGCGCTTTGCAGCGTGGCTTGATGTGCTGCCACCACCGGTGAATACAAAGAATTATTCTTCTTTACTTCTAACTCATGATTAAAGTCTGAATTTTCTTCGTAGATGTGATGGATGTGGCGTGGTCACCTCATGACATATGGTTGGCCTCCTGCAGTGTTGACAACACCATCGTTATCTGGAACGCTCGCAAATTTCCAGGTAGGAGGCACCGAATCCAGTAATCGCCATCGGGCCAAACATGCTTCCCAAGAATTTAGATTTTATAGTCTTATAATCTATCATTTACGTTAATAAAAGGACATTTTGACAAGAACTTATTACACGTCAGTGTGTTGATGGCGTAGGAGGATGCGATCGCCACGCTCGTCATTCATCATGTCCCTCTGTCTTCTTTGCGTGTCTCCAGAGATGGTGACATGTCTGCGAGGACACACTGGGCTGGTTAAAGGTCTGACGTGGGATCCAGTGGGGAAATACATTGCCTCCCAGGCTGACGACCACAGCCTCAAAGTGTGGAGGACTGTGGACTGGCAGATGGAGGCCAACATCACCAAGCCCTTCAGTGAGGTATGAAAGCACAGCGTGCCTTCTCCATGCTCAGTTTTATCAACTAGCGCTTTAACAATCGTCTTCCTGCCTGTCGTCTCTCAGTGTGGCGGGACGACCCACGTCCTGCGTCTGTCCTGGTCTCCTGATGGTCAGTATCTGGTGTCGGCTCACGCCATGAACAACTCGGGGCCCACTGCTCAGATTGTGGAGAGAGACGGTTGGAAGACTAACATGGACTTTGTGGGTCACCGTAAAGCCGTCACTGTTGTGGTGAGGAGATTTTAGCCACATGCTGAAACTTTAAAGTTTCACGTCAAACACAGCCAATCTGAACACTGATGTCTTTGGCTTTTATTGCTGCAGAAATTCAACCCAAAAATCTTTAAGAAGAAGCAGAAGAACGGCAGCTCTCCAAAGCCAAGTTGTCCATACTGCTGCTGCGCTGTTGGCAGCAAAGACAGATCTCTGTCTGTCTGGGTCAGTTCACACGCGGTTGATTTTTTTATATTTTTTTTCCTCTTTAAACTAATTACACGTTTACATAAGGCACTAAGGATGCGGGTCCTTCTGTTATGTTTTCATGGTTCATTTTTGTTGTTGACGACGTTTGTCTCAGTAAATGCAATTAGCCGCTAAGAGCGAACAGTTATTTAGTTATTACCAGGTATTTGATGAGATTTTAAATGAAATTAAAGCAAACAAGACTTTGCTGCTGCTACTTTCACTGCTGGGTTTAAGCAGTGAAAGTAGCAGCAGCAAAGTCTTGTTTTCTGGTGGCGGTTTCATGGATCCAGTGTCAGATTACATTTAAATCACAAGTCAGTAGAAGATCAGCTGTTTATGAAGGGATGTGGACAGTCGAGACTTGACCTGATGCTTTCTCGTCTCCAGCTGACCTCACTAAAGCGCCCCCTGGTGGTCATCCATGATCTCTTCGATAAGTCAATAATGGACATTTCCTGGTGAGTAAGGGGGGGCGTGCAAATGCACCTAGTTGCAGATAAAGAAGGCCGACTGATTACATACGTGGGAAGTTATCTAAGCAGAAGACAGACATAAAGACTGTTAGGAATATGGAAAGACATTGGCCGAGACAATAATATCCAGAAGCTGTTAAGATGGTAGATGGAAGGAGGGACATTATAACTGACCTGTGTCCTGTCAGGTTTAGACGGATACTCTTTGTGAACATGAGGCAGGATTTCAGTGAAAATGTATCACAGCTTGCAACTTGTAAATATTAGGTACATTTGATTTAGCTTCTGTCAGTGTAAGTATTTGACCTGTGACCTGTTTTCTTCTGCACTTCCTTCTTGCTTCATCACGCTTTGTGTTCAGTGCTTACATTGGAAATTTAGCTTATATTGATGCACCATCTTTCCAAATCAATTAAACATTAAACGATAGTTGTTTTTTGTCATTTACAGACTTGGTGTAAATTATAAATGTGCAAAAAAAAGGTGGCTGAAAAGCCATTTACAGTCTATGAATGAAATGCTCTTGCCTGCAGTGAATTCTTGAATTAATTTTTAAGAGATGTGCTTGGTAGACGCAAATCCTCCAAGAATCTGAGTTTAATATCTGTGTGTGCCAGGACTCTGACAGGTCTGGGGATGTTGGTGTGCTCGATGGACGGCACCGTGGCTTACCTGGACTTTTCACTGGATGAACTGGGAGACCCACTGAGCGAGGAGGAGAAGGTTAGGGCACACATGTCACCACACATGACTTCTAACTCATGTTCCTGCTCATCTTCTGACTTTTCAAACAAGAAACGTCTTAATGAAAATGGGTAATTCTCTGGAATAAAAATGAAAATGAAATTTAAAAAAATTATGCGAAACAGCCATAATCCAATTTTGACTTCTACCATAAAATTAAAATGTCAAGAATCACATGATCTCTTTACAAGCTCTGATTGGTAGATACCGGCATCAGTTTTTACATACAAATAACTGTGTAGTTTAAAGAATATGTCTCCAGTCAAAAATTTATTTTAATTTATTTTCTTCTCATATGAAGAACCCAAATCAGAAAACCTCCCTTTTTTTCTTTTGTCATACAGAACAGCATCCACCAGAATATCTATGGTAAAAGTCTGGCTATAACCAGCACAGAGGCTCAGCTCTCCACCACCATCATCGAGAACCCAGAGATGCTCAAATACCAGCAGGAACGGCAGAACTCAGCCCAGGCCAGTTCAGGACCAGGCAACGCTGGGCCCGAAGCCTCCGCCCCGAAACTCCACAGTGTGATGAATGGAGAATCTCTGGAGGACATCAGAAAGGTGGGAGACTGAGCAGCTTGACAGTGTTCATGAAGCATTATTAGTTATTTTAAGGGATTTTATGTTTGTACACAAAGTTATGTTTAAATTACTTATTCTATATTTACTCGCAAACTTGGCAAAAAGTTTTTATTGTACAGTTTTTTTGTTTTTTTGCTGGAGGTTTGATCACAAATTTTGACTGGTCCCAGTAAAGTTCTCACACAATATAAAACAAATGTGAAATATTCAGTGTGCATGAATAAGACCATAGTTACATATAGGTGCAGTACAAAAACTCTTATTCTGGAACAAAAAGTTAAATGTTGGGGGGGGGGAAGGATGTAGGATACTTTGAAAATAACACTTTGAAATATCTGTAGATTATTAGATGCACATTTGTAATTTTTTGTCCAAACAATACATATTAAGATATTTTTGGATCATGAATTTCCCACCTGTGTTATTTTGTCATCTTGCAGAACCTTCTGAAAAAGCAGGTGGAGACAAGAACTGCAGATGGCAGAAGACGAATCACGCCGCTGTGTATCGCTCAGTTGGACACTGGGTAGGAAAATACACACACGACGTCATTGATTGGCCTGTACACGACCGTTCGTGTACCGTAGAACACCTCAACTCTGCCCAAGCTATGTCGGAATGATCATAGGAAAAATGAACAAGATGGTAAAACTTATAAACGTTGAGTTATTAGACTTTAACCTCGAGCTGGTTTGGGAAGAACTGGACAAAAGAGAGAAAGCGCAGCGCATTCTTTCATTTCAGAGGACAGTGAGACATAAACAGAATGCTTTTCAGTTAGAACACTAGAGAAATTGGTGTGTTCTAAAACTTTTGACCGGCAGTGTATGTTTCAATAAACATGGAACATGGGTTGGTCCAAACAGCCTTTCTGCCTGACAAAGAGACAGGAGCTTCAGGGGCAGAGAATCAGAGATGAGATTGAAAAGAAGCAGTGAAAAGTAAATGACATGTCTGTCTATAATTTCATAACACGTTTGTTTTATAATCCATATGTCAGCGCGTGGGCAAATAGTAATGAGGCTTGTAGAACTGATGAGGTGTTCTCCAGATGCTATTTGGAGGATGGCGTTTACGTCATCAACATTTGGACTTACCCGACACACGTTCAACCACCAAACGACACATACGAGCCACTCTTGCTCTTTATTAAAAAAACAAAACAAAAACACGTTGTCACGGTTCCACTGTCTCGGCAGGGATTTCTCTCCGGCTCTGTTCAACAGCGCTCCCATCCTGCCCTCGGGCTCCTCCATGTCCAGCCAGCTCACCCCCCAGCTCAGCTCTGACTCCAGCCCAGGACAGGCCTCTTCTCTGGGGCTTAGGCCCAACCATGACCCCATGCTCACCTCGCCTCCACCCAGTGGAGCCTTGAAAGGCCTAGAGGACAACAAGGACGGGTATGCTGACCAGCCGAACATCTGTCATGTTCTAGCTGTACCTGTTTGCCCGTGTATGATATTGCATGTTGTTTTATTCCTTTTTATGCCACATTGGGAAAATCTCCCCCTATCCTTCCTTTCTCTGATTGTTTGCTTTTTGGATATTCCAGGGGGAAGTCCACTCTGCTGCTCACTTCCGCCTCCAAGATTGAGCCCATGAAAGCTTTGGACTCCAGGTTCACAGAGAGATCGAAGGCTACGCCAGGGGTCCCAGCCGCCATCTCCTCCACTGCTGGACTCACGCCTATAGACAGGTGATTTTCTCAGCTCACACAGATTAGTTCAGTGAAATTTTATGGAAACAGTCCATGAAATGGTGTCTTCATACGGCAGGCCAAAAGACAGTGTCTCCACCATGAAAGAAGTGAAAACCAAAGAAGAGACCAGCAGCGACAGCGAGGACAAGATGGCTGCCATCAACAAAAACTTGTCATTTGGCAAGAGGAAGGCTGACCTGCTGATGGATGGCGGAGAAGTGGTGGAGAAGAGGAAGAAGGGACGACCGCGAAAAGACAAGATGGCTGCTCCCATTGCTCAGCCGTTCACTCAGGTAGAGACGGAGAGAGAGTTAAACAGCAGTATTTAGTCACATTCAGTGTCAATGATAGCTTAAAATGATTGTAAGAGCTCTACAGAATGCTGCACCAGAGAGAAATGAATGAGTTCTTTATCGTTTGTCTTCCTGTCAGGTCACTCCCCCAGCAGAGCGCGAGCCCAGCAGGGCGGCGCCTCCTGCGGCTCATGCAGCTGTTCTCAGACTACCCACACCGAGCACACAGAAGGCGTTCAGTCTGCAGGTGACACGCTGCGACTCTCGGAGTGCGACCTGTCGTTTGTTTCTGCTGGCTTCAGTCTTTTCTGTCCACCAGGATGTAGTTTTATTTTTAGCATGTGGAGCTTACATACACACAGCTGAATGCTGTTTCCTGTTTTAATTTGAAAATGTGCTCGCAGGTGAGCATGGAGCCCTCCGTGTTCGTGGAGGTGGAGAATGAGGTGTCCGTCGTTGCGGGTTCGAAGCTCAGTCAGCTTCGATGTTCAAGAGACAGACGAGACTGGAACACGCTGCTGTCGAGCTCAGTGGTCACGGCTGCGGGGAGCAGGTGGGGTTCTACTCTGGGACAGTTTGTTTTTAGGCTTGAATGTATTGGCTTGTGATTCACAGCCTCCGTTTGTCCCGTTCTTCCTCTCCCACAGCGAAATCCTCGCTGTTGCCTGCGAGGACAGGATGCTGTCAGTATTCTCTTCCTGTGGGCGGCGGCTCCTTCCGCCCATCCACCTGGGCACGCCAGTATCAGCTCTGCACTGCTCGGCCCACTTCGTAATGGTCCTGACTTCTGGAGCGACACTGTCCGTCTGGTCAGTGTTTATATGTGTGTTGTGCATTGTCAGATGAGTTCATCTCTGTGTCTGTCTGTAAACGAGCAGTTTGGTGCTGTTTAAAGGACAGAGCGTTTGTTAACGTGATGTTCCATGTGTGCGCAGGGACGTTCAGAAACAGAAGGCTCTGGTGAAGAATGAGTCTCTGCTGACCATCTTATCTGGTGAGAAACCGGTTCGGGACGAACACACATTATCCAGGCTCTCATGTCTCTGTCATGAGCCAGTCCGTTGTTTTTAAGATGTGTCAGGCGACGGTTAAAGAAATGATATTCATAAACTGATGTAGATTTAGCGTTATGCTTTAGTCAGATTCTGGAGACTTGTTTTATATGAATTAACACGTTCCTGACCAAACTACGTGCATGACTGATGTGCTTCTCTCACAAACGTGGAAGTGAAATGTCCTTAAAACAGAGACTTAACGATTCTCTCTGTGCCTCTGGAGAACTGAGTCGCTAAAAACACGCTGTTTGCGTCTCCAGGTGCTGACACCACGGTGTCTCAGTCTCTGCTGACTCAGCAGGGAGTCCCGGTCATTGGACTGTCCAATGGGAAGTCCTACTGCTTCAGCTCCTCACTGGAGACGTGGTGAGTTTTGTTGTCAGTGTATGGCTGTCTACTTTTTATTTGTCTATAACTTTTCTCCAATCAAATGACTTCCTGCCACTAAAAGTAAAATAAAAAACGTCCGTATAACATCCAAGTGAAGACATCCCCATCCTGAACCTGTTCCATGTTAAGTGTTGGGTGCTTATGGGTCACATATGCTCTTCATTTGGTACGTGACGACTTGCAGCTGTCATAAATGTTTTACTAAATTTTACTCCGAAATAAACACAGGTACAGAAACTCTAAAAAGCTTTAATCTATTAAAAAAATTACACGTATGTTTTAATTCAACCATAAATGTTTATGTTTATTATACTGCAAAAACACTGAGTTCCCACGTACAGTCAAAGAAGCCTGCTCGGTCTCTCTCAGGACTTTGATAGCAGATAAAGGAGACTCTCTGGTCCAGTGTGCTGACTTCAGGATCGGCCTACCTACCCAGGATGCACCTGTGTCCTCAGGCCCACTTGCTGTCATGCAAGGACGCAACCTCAAGTACGACCCAAATATTTAACGGCGCCGCGTTAGCACCTTGTTAACACGTGTGGAAGCCTTCAGTGAACAGTCTGTGTTGTCCCTGCAGTGCCGGTCGGCTGGCGTCCCGCCTCTCCTCCACCCCCCACCACCTGCAGCAGAGCATGACGTTGGCCTTCCTGGAGAATCAGCTGGCGTCTGCTCTCACTCTGCAGTCAGCGCAGGAGTACCGCTACTGGCTGCTCATCTACGCCCGTTTCCTGGTTAACGAAGGTGCCAAACCCTCAGTCTCTGATCCCACTGATTAGATGTCGTTTCTTTTTGAGAACACTTTCACTTTTGTCTGAGGTGAAGTGAAGCTGTGGCACTCAGACTGTTCTCCCTCTGACGGCTGGTGTTTGATTTTCCAGGCTCAGAGTATCGGCTCAGAGAGCTGTGTAAGGAGCTGCTGGGTCCCGTCCACAAATCAGCAGCTACAGCCTGGGAGCCCACCACTCTGGTATGACCACAACGCTCCGCTCCATCTCTTGTATTCTCTTTCAGGAATGTTGCTTAACCCCCGTGTGTCTGTCGCTGACTTGTTATTCTTCACCTGGTCATTGCTGCTACCTGTTGATCTCATGCGCTAACCCAGACTCGACTGATGTTAACAACTGAAATACGCTGCATGTATGCAAATCAAAGTGCCTCCAATCTGCTTCTTTCCATTAAAATACCACAAATGAGTAACAGCCACAGAAACCTTATTTAAATGAAGTTTACAGTGGTTTAAAAACCAGAGGAGAGCAGAAAGTCTCAGAGTGGAGAGAAAAAGAACATGAAACGGTGAACAGTTATTTGTTCAAACACAGTGACATCGTCCAGACATACGTCCCACTGGGTGACGTCAGTCGGACAGTTTCAGATATGTTTTGAATCAACGAACTTTGCAGAGATTTTGCACGTGTCCAGATGACACTTGCCTACTTGAGATCGTTGTGAATGTTAATTCGACGCAGAGCATTTTCCTGAAGTGGAGTTTCTGTCTAGTCTGGCTGATGTGGTTTGAATCGGTTTTGGCATCATCAGCAGTCTACAGTACAAAGGAAGCGGTAAACTCAGGTTGCAGACTGACAGACACTAAAGAAGACGTTCACTGTTGGCGGACACGATTCGATTAGAAAATGACTGCAGTTGTCCTTGTTAATCACAGTTTTGTTTCACCGCTGCTTTGGATTCCTGTCGTACCGCCTTTCTCCCTGCATGCATCTGTGTGTTCGTCCGTTAGCTTTTACTGGCCCGTCGCAGTGTGAGGTGGGTGAGCTGCTAACTGTTTGTTGTCTGTGTCCAGGGTCTCCGTAAGCGGGAGTTACTGAGGGAGGTTTTACCCGTCATCGGTGAAAACCTGCTATTCCAGAGACTGTTCACAGAATACCAGGACCAGCTGGAGCTGTTACGCAACAAATAGCACACAGACTGACAGAGATACACCTGGACGCATCGCAAGTCTAGTTTGGGTTCGTCCCAGCCCGGCTCAGTTCGGGTAAAAAACTGACTGATCAAGTTGTGACTGTTGGAACACTTCTGGCCCTGACCTGCGTTTTTCAGAGGACTTTTAGAAACAGCTGGTCCACAGCTGACGCTCACTGGGGACAACGGGGTGCTTACGTTTCCTTCTTTTCTAATCACAGTTTCTGTTTGAACGACGCCTTTTGTCCTTATTCCTTTAAACGTTAGTCCTCCGACCTATGCACCACTCTCCCACCCTCCTAATCATGGACGAGAGATGGTGATGTTGGAGAACCGGTTTCCCTCCTCAGAGAGAGAGCACATAAAGGAGACCTGTGAATCGGAGTGCATCTAAAGGAGCAATACATTTCTACCAAAGTAAAAGAACCACGTGTGTATTTACGACAAGACAAGGTTCGTCCACATCTGTGACGGCTGACGCAGGTTTAGTTGGCGGTGATGACAGGCAACAAAAACATTAACTTTACACCACAGACTTCTGACATAATTAAACGATTAAGCGTCTTTATTCTCACTGTGCAGCAAACCCTAAGACGGAACGTCCCCCATTGTCACACCTCCAATTCACTGCCTACATCAATGTTTTTAATTTAATTTTTTACCGAAATCACAGAACATGGCATACTGTTCCAAACAAATAAAGTAGAATTGTAATGGTCAAGTTATGATGATTCAGGACAATCCGTGTGTATTAATCCCCTTGTTCTCCATCCATGACACACGTGAGCACAAGCTGTTTGATGCCGCACGGCGTTTTCTGTCCATTTAGTGAGAAACAATCGTTGCCTTAACCTCATCGACGCCTCCGAAGTCTTAAGACTTTAACATCCTGTTGGTGCTTAAAAAGTCATTTTCATTGCGTTAGATGGATTTTTTTTCCTCCAGACTCATTCAGGTCTGTTAGATGATTAACTATTAATCCTAGTGTCGTCTGCATAAGTCACTCAGGCTGAAAAAAACCGAGGTTTGGCTTTTGTCAACCACCTGATCTCAAAACTTTTACGACACTCGCCATCAAACAGATGTCCCGCATCTGTGTCTAACACTATCGCCTTCGCTCATGATAGTACAAGAAAAATGCTTCAGGATGTCTGGAGCATCTTATTGTCCTTTAAATCATGTGGCGTTGCATCACAGAAATAATATCTTGTGTCACGTGGAAATAAGCTGAAGCTAAAGTTTCAGCAGGAAAGCCGAAAATTGCTTTCTGCTGCACGTTTGTTTTGTGTCCGGGCGAAAACCACTGCTGACAAAGACTTTAACTTAACGAGGGGAAAAACGCATTCTGTTTGTGTCTTTCATCCATTGACGTGACGTTATAAAAGGTTTCAAATGTGACACACACACACACACACACATGCATTAGCTTCGCGTACAGAAAACGTCCTTGTGTGTTCTTCATGCTTGTGGGCAGCAGCAGTGCAGCTTTCTCCTTGTGTTGCTAATAAAATGTGCTCCGAAAGCTGATTCGCTGCAGAATTTCACTACACAGAAGAGTCGGAACGAATTCCCTTTTTGTACAGAATTCCTCTTTGATTTGTTTCTTCTTTTGTTTTGCTGTAAGTCATTTTTAAATGTTTGTATGAGGCTTTATTGTTTTTGATCCATTTTCTACGAGAAAACAAAACGAGCAAACAGGAGCTGAAATTTGCTTTTGAAAGAAATTAAAATTTAATGAGGAGCGGACGGGTTTGAATAAATTGTTGTGTGTTTCTGCGTGTCTTTATTCCTTTTTTCTGTTTTCAAAGGACAAATTGTGTTTTTAGTGTCGTCGTGAGGACATTCTGACAGTAGAACTTGTAATGTTTTTCTTTTAGGTTTGGGCAGAAGGTTAAAAGAAGTGACAGCATCAGTCTCATGTCGGGGAGAATTGTATTTACGAACAAGCCTCAACTAACCAATTTAGAAGCGGTGTTTCCTTCAGACAGAGGTGATAATCATGGAGTCGAGCATCACGCTGCATGATAATAATCTGGTGTCATATTTCGATTGCACGCGTCCTGTTGTGCAGATGTTAAACCGCCTCCGCCTTGCTGCTGTGTGCAAGGCGGCCTCCCGTTTTCTTTATTGGCTCATTTCTGTTTCGTTCGAGTTCATGTGAAGCAGTGGAGAAACTGGTCATTTCTGAGGAAATGTAATTTTTAACATTTAGCTGGTGGGTGTTACTTGCAGGCATGAAGCAATTTCCTGTATTCACCTTCCTCATGCACTGAAGAGGTCTAGAACACGACAGGGTGTAAACATCTTCTCTGACAATTTTCAGCCTGCACTGATGGACGTTGGCATGGAGACTTTTAGCCGTTAACATGGACATTTTATCGTCTGTGCTGCCCCTCGTTACCCTAACGGCCACAAGTCTCCTCTGTGTGTCATCGCATGGTGAGTAGCCCCCAGATCTTTCACAATAAAAGCCGTGGGTTGAATTATTGTCTTTTTTCCTCTCTAATACCTATTGTAATATTTGTAGATTGACCATAATCATAAATTATGTACAAATGGAAAAGTTAAAAGTTGGAGTTGCCAAAAAGTGAAGGCTGTGTCTTTGTCTCATGTTCACCGTTAACTGTCATAAAATGTGATCTGATCTTCACCAAGCTCACAAATATCATTTCTAATCTGATAAACCACAAACACTGGTGATTTGTCATTTCTTTACTAAACACACCCGTGAAACTCGTGATGTTTCACGTTTTTGTGAGCGCTTCACTTTACATTCAGTGCCTCCTTAAGTCAACATCTGCCATCATCAGGTTAAGAATATGTATTTAATCTGGAGATATAAATACATGTTTGAAAGTCTTCATCCTGTCACCCGGGCCAATAGTTCCTGGGAAACGCTCCAGTGACGTTTCGTGGTAAATGTCCGTTCATGTGTCGGACAGTAAAAATGTTTGGTGTCATTGTGTTTTTGTGAGTCAGAAGTGAATGTGAGCGGCTTCAGTCTGAAGCTGTGTGACGGAAAGTGTTTCACTGAAGTGAGCAACTGTGGCCTTCAACCGCCTTCACCTGTTCACAGTGAGTACACACACACACACGCACACACACACACAGTGGATGTGTGGACATGTCCTGTGTTGCTTTTATCATTTTTGTCTGAATATTTTATGTTATTCATCAACACTGACCAATGAACATTTCATATATATGTGTATATTTAAATACACACACACACACATATACGTGTGTGTATATATATATACACACACGTATATATGTATTTATGTATGTGTCATTCCTTTAAAAGCTTCTAACTTGGCTTTTATCAGCTAAACGTACATCGAAATGCAGGAGACCCGCTGAACTATACGCTCAGTCAGTGTGTGAGCAGCGTCCAAAGGACCAGACCGCAGGTTGACTGTTTTTCTTGTTGCAACGTGTGTGTGTGTGTGTGTGTGTGTGTGTGTGTTCCTGTAGATGCTATGTAGTGAGGACCAAATTGAGTTTTTTAGGACATTTCTGTAAAGCGAGGACACTTTGGCTGGTCCTCACAATTATTGACCCTAAAAAGGGATTTATGTCTGACTCAGTTACAGGGTCAGGGTTCGAATTCAGTGTTGGTTGGAGTTTGGGATTGTGTATTACGGCAATGAGTGTCCTCACTAGTATAGAGGTACAAACGTGTGTGTGTGTGTGAGTCCAGAACTTGACTTCGTGCGTCTGTGTCATGGAGCTTTTTTTTTTTTTTCCATAAATAATGTAACACATGAGTGACTCACGTCAGTGGGTGGGACATGTTTTGTTTTTGAAGAGCTCCAATGGCCAAGAACAAGCAGCTGTTTGCGGAACGTAAAGACTCTTTGGGCTGTTTGGAGCATGTCATGACGTCATGTTAGTGCAGCCATGACGTGTTTTAATGAGACTTTTGGTGAATAACAAACGAAATACTGACGTTCAGAGGCTCCTGTGAGCCGCTGGGCCTGTGCCCGGCAGGTCTGTTCACTGCAGTGCAGTAACTTATGAACAGAAATGCGGCACTCGAGTAAATTATCTAAAGTATCTTCAAATCGACATGGAGACTCAAAGACACATTTATGTCATACAGGTTTTACGCTTATCGTGAACGTGGGGCCGCGCGGCAGTGGAGCGGTTAGTCCCCGGTTTGTATCCCCAGCGGACTGTGGGTTTGCTCCCACAGTCCAGAGACATGCCTGCTAGCGTGTGAATGGTTGTCTGTCTGTCTGTCTGTCTGAGACAGACTGGAGACCTGTCCTCGGTGTACAGCTGCTGCGCTGATGAGTGGTGGGTGTGTCTTACGCTGGATCCTCTGCTTATTTTCCCGCAGACCCTCTCAACATGTCCTGTTACTTTGACATGTTGCACAACGTCGTGACTTGTGAGTGGGGCCACGAGACAGACGGCCACGCGGAGTCTGACGTCTCTCTCATCTTCAGCAGGTGAACACCGAGCGTTTTTACCATTGTGCAAGCTGCTTTTACCTCTCTTAGTCACGGAAATGGGTCAAATATCGGAGCTGATGTCTCAGTCTTTCTTCAACAGTAAGAAACCAATCATCTCCTGTGGGGCTGTCCTCACCATGTCCTCCATCCTCACCATAACGGTCAGGATCAAAAGCTACAACACGGACAGTGAGATCTGGTCCCAGCTTCAAGATGTGTTTCTTGGTGATGTAGGTGAGTGGCTTCGAGATGGGACTGTTGTTGGTCGGGGATTTCTCCACTACCCGGTAATGACGTCGTCCCCTTGTCTTGTTTGCAGTCAAACCGCCGCCACCTGACCTGAAATACAGCGGCTCCACTGTGGACTCAGTTGTTGTGACGTGGGACAACAACAGTTACAGCAGCTGTCGGCTTCGCTACAGAGGCAGCGACACGCAGTCATGGTCTCTGGTTAGTATCAGGTGTATATAAACCTGAGGCCAATTTCAGTCAGAACTGAAAACCAAGTCCGCAGTAGCGAGGTCCCGCTGCTGGTTTCATTATTTAGCCTCCCAATCATCGGTCTGTGCAAACTTCAACCTTCCCTTGTTCACAGCAAACAGCGTAACGATGACGGCAGCCGTGAACTGCGTCCGTGTTCACATGCTGCTGCAAACGGTGGATCTTTTTATTTTGAACGTGTCCAATGTCAACGGGGATCATCTTACATTTAATCACTGAGCAGTTGCTTTTATCCAAACTTAATATTTCAATGCGCACACACCGCGAGCAGCTTTTGTTTCAGTGTCTTATCCAGCTACAGGCTGAAACGTGTTCATACAAAGTTGTTGAGTGATCTGCCGGCAGTTTGTGTCCCCGTGTCCGTGCAACTTAACAGCAGGTGGGAGTGTGGCAGAGGCTTCATTTTGTAGGGTCTTATTCATCTTATTCATCCTCAACATATGCAAAGGAGAGTGAAAGAGCCTGGTGGTGGGAGTCGGGGATCAAACCACCAACCTCGCTATCAGTGGTCGACCCACTCTAACCCTAGGACTTCAGCCAACGGTTGATCATCAGTATCATTTCAAACAAGATCAGCATCAAGCTGATACAAATAGAATGTGTTTTCAGCCAACAGCCCAGCTGCTGCAGCATTAACACGATTAGATTCAAAGTCGCCCACGGATCGAAAAGTCCACGCCTTCCTTCAAATGGTCGCTGACAATAATGTAGTGATGCAGCGGCTTGTCCTGCGTGTGAATTCACGGCGTTCCTCTTCGAGGCTGAAGTTGTTATTCGGAGCCCTGATAACCAACTGTAGGGAAGTAGAACATGGTCACTGCCCAGAGCCCCGAGGCCAGGTTTCCCATAAATGAAGGGAGAAAACGAGTCTTTACGGGCTGCGTGGAAACGTCAGATACGATGGATGGAGTCGGGGTTTATCTCTTACCCTTTGGTGTTGATCTGCTGCTTCTGTGCCCAGATTCCAGATTCAGCCACGACGCATCACGATCACACGCTGACCTTCACGATCACAGGCCTCCTGCCGTTCAACGACTACGTAGCTGCAGTGGCCTGCAGCGAGGACTCCGACATCTGGAGCGACTGGAGCGATGAGGTCAAAGCACAGACGCGGGACAGAGGTAGCAGACAGTTCCGGGTCTAAACACTGGACTGGACACTGGCACCACAGTCCATAGACCAGTGACCTGTCCTGGACTAAGGCCAAACACAGAGGCAGCTTCAGCTGGTTTTTTTAACTTTGAGCTTCTCTCTTTGCCAGTGCCCTGCGAACCTCCAGGGGTGTGTTACCAGGTGGACAACCCTAGTGATTCTAGTGGACGACATACCCTCCGCCTCATGTGGAAGGTCCGAACTGCCGTGCATCCAGTGTCCTTCCTTTTCTGCATATAACAGATTGTAACAAAGTTTTGATCCTTGCCAAAAAAAGTCTCCAGACTCTAAAGTTCCCTGTTGCAAACCTCTTCAGGCTCTGGACCCCCGTGATGCCGGAGGTCGCGTTCTCGGATACCAGGTGAGCTACAGGCCAGTGAAGACGCAGCAGCTGTGGGACAGTGTGAACACCACAGAGGCGTCGGCGTCCCTAGAGGTGAAGGGGGGGGCGTGGAACGTCACAGTCAGAGCCTTCAACACGGCCGGCTACGGACCCGCCGCGACTCTCTGCATTGACACACAAAGTCAAAACTGTGAGTGTTTAATATGTGAATGGTAAAAACCTAAATTAAAAAGTCAACACGAAGATCTTTCCATTTGTCGCTCAGTCCGTGTAAAGGACTGGTCGTTTCCGCTACAGTCGGCCGTAGTGTTGGATTTTTTACCACCTGCAGGAAAGCTTCTCTTATCATTGTAGATTTTCATATAAAACCAAATACAAAATTCCATTCTTGTCAAATTGCATTTTAAAATCAAATAAATTGTTCAGTCCAAATATGAGGTAAGTGGAGTGTGTAGCTCACAAGCTGCAGGGTCAGTGGTTCAATACCTGGCTCCTCCTGGACACGCGACGCAGTGAACCACAGCTGCTGCCAAATGGCTAATGTGATGTAATGTGGTTTTCTTACTTATGAATGGGTGACTTTTACTGGAGGAGGGTTTTCCACAACCTGGCAACCCATTTAACCGATGCATAAAGCACTGCTAAATGGTACATTGAAGTTACATTATATAACTTTTTAAAACCTTTTTAACGCATCGTTACATCAAAACAGCAGGAACAGTTTCTTAAAAACGCGTCGACCTTTTAGCTCATCGACAGTTTAAGTCATTTCTGCTTTTGTGCAGCTTCTTAATGATCATGATTTGATAATGAGTGAAACACGGTCATTATCAAAGCCCAGCACATGGTAGAAAAGCGAAGCAGAGACGGGAGGGAGCGACGGAGTTCTGGACGAAGCAGTTTCTTTTCAAAGAGTCACATGGCCACTAGTTTAACTCGCATGATGTTGAAAGTTTAAACCAATAAGAGACGTCTTATTTTTAACCCTTTTAAAAGTAGGAAGTGCTATCGTATAACCAAATTGTTTATTTTCTTGGGTATGTCACAATAATGAGTTAATGGTCCATCAAACAGCTGACGTCACCTTTGCAAAAACACACACACACACACACACACACTGGTGACTTATCAGTTTAAGACGATCACCGTTCAGCTTCTAATCTGACATGATCAGATTTAAAATCTTGTGCAACATCCTGCGTGTGTTTGTGTTCCTGTCCTATCAGCAGAGCGCCGATAGGATGTTCAGATAAAACTTCTTGCAACATAAGATGTTCTCCTGTCGACGAAAATACCCACATGTTCTTTGCTCGGTGTTAAAATAACGATAAAGAATGAAACTGGCTGTGTCGTGTTGCTCATGAACATGCAGGTGATCAGTCACTAATGATCCCTTCTTCTTTCTGCAGATGTCCGCTCAGTCACAAACATGTGGGTTTCCAGTTCTCTCCCTCCTCTCAAAGACCTTGTGGTCGAATGGAAGATCCCACCTGCTCCGGCTGTCAGTCGATTTGATGTGCGGTGGCACGTCGAGGCCGATCCGTCCACCAGCCGCTGGTCCTCAGTGGACGGCTGCACCGCCTCTTTTACCGTGCGAGGTACGGCAAAACGCATTCACTTCCTGATTCAGTTTCTGGGTTACTACCTTTACAAAGGGGAGCACACATAAAGGCCACATCATTAGTAGGTAGCGTGAGGTGTTTCTTAGGGGTAAACAACCTGCAGGAGACGTGGCATCGAGGGACATGACAACAGAACGTGTAGAACGTGCAGAATATGTGTTCAAAAAGAGCTAACGTTAGTTTGTTGTTCAAAGCGAAGTGGATCCCTGGAATTTCAAATAAGCCAAAACTCGGAACGTTTGGTGCAGAAAACTGAAATGTAATCTGCCCAAACGGAGAAGGTCAGCGTGCGACCAGTGAAGATGCTGCAGTCCACCTTTACTTTTGGAAATGGGACGTTACGTTGTTATTGAATGTTCCAGTCTGTGAGCTGTGTGAGTTAGAAGTCGAGAATGAAAAGCATTTTCTTCCACATTGTCCCTCTTGATGAACGGCATCTGAAAACATTTAGTCGAAGCTCTTACAGAAATCTTTCCGATTAAATGAACCAATATTCCAGGTAAATGTATTTTTTTATGTCACATTGATACGCAGCACACACGACCTATTATTATTGATGGTGCGTTCGCAGATCTCGCCCCCGGCGAGTGCTACCTGATCAGCGTGGTTCCGGTCTACGGGCAGCAGTGCGGATCTCCCCGGTCGCTGCCGGCCAGTCCACGGCAGGGAGGTAAAAACGTTGCTGCAGCCAGTTCCCTTGTGAAGTGGCTGGAGGGATGATGGAGAATCTACGGCAGGTTCTGCCGGAGTGGAGCAGTGTGTTTGGGGCGACACTGTTCCTTTATTTAAACGGTCACTTCTGTTAACAGCACCGGGACATGAACAAATCGTTTGTCCATAAACAAAATGTGATCATTTTTAACGTTGATGAAACTCCTCTGCTTTGATCCTCGAAGACCTCACACAGGGCAACCACTGCATGTGTGTTTCAGCTCTGATGGAGCCGAACAGCCTAAAGGTGATTGGAGTCACCACGACAACCGTGACTGTGGGCTGGGTGTGGCAGAGGAAGTCCGGGCCGCTCAGAGTGGAGAGGTACAGAGCGATGCTGAGGCGAGACTCGGAGAGTCAAAGTAGGTTTGTTTGAACTGTTCCACCGCAACGAATGCATTGGATTTTTCTCTGATTTCATGGAAGTACTAACCAAGTTTAACACATGAGCAAACGTGAACCAGTCTTAAATATTTGTGTGTTGCAAAAGTATGTGAACCGTCTCGAATCAGTCAGGTGAGTGTGGGAGGCCCTGGCTTATTTCAAGAAGAGAAACCGGGGTCCATCAAACTCTGATCCGATACGCAGACGCATTTCACCGTTCATGCGTCTGATGTTTGTCACTGTTTGTGGCAGAACTGTCGCTGTCTTTCAGACCAGATTCCCTTATAGTCCGTGTCGTTTCTCTGTGTTCTGTTCCGTCCCGTGCAGCTCTGACTTTGTGGCCGGACCAACGGCAGCACACTTTTTTCAAACTGGCCCCCAGCACAGAGTACGCTCTGGTCCTGCTGGCTGATAATGTTTCCAGAATCATCATCCCAGTCAAAACAGATTTTGGTGAGTTTCCTCCGAGATGTCGCTTGGTGATTTCCTCCCCCAGCGTGTCATAGGACAGTTTTCTCTCAGATCATGAAATGAGCATAAATGAAACATTGAAATGCAGATAACAATATTTCTAACACACAGTAATGACAGACACTGCAGCTGTTTATCATTTTAGTACATTATAATGCAGCAGATACGAATGTGTTGGTTTACGACTAACTTTCAGCATCGGTCCAATCACGCTGGTGTGTGAACGGATCAGTATCCAGTACGTTCATCGGTCCAGTCGAGTCAAGTCCAGTCCACTATGATGTTCTTCAACAAGAGAAACATGTGGTGTTCCAAACAAAGCATTTTCATGTTTTATATTATTCAAAGAATCAAACTGCTTTTCTGTTTTTTGTGTTTCCGTCTGACATCGCTATTATCAGCCATATTTAAACGAGGCTGCTTCGCTCCCGTTCCACAGCAGTAACGGCTGCCTGAGAGATGCCAGCATCTGAAAAGTGAAAAACTTCACTGACTAAACAATATTTCCACAGCAGGTTCATAGATATTAATCAAATGAAAGCAGATGAACATGCAAATCAGATGTTAGTGCTACAAAGGACTGTGTTTCCCACCAATTTCAGGTAGAGGGGGGAAATACACGCGGTTTCAAATGAAACCTCATCAGTTAGAAGAACCACAAATGTTTTTTTTCTCCGTCAGATACGGTCCCAGTGGTGGCTGCAGCGACGCCTCTGCTGCTGTTGGCTGTTGCTCTGTTCACCGTCTCCGTCCTGTCCAGGACTGTGTGAGTCGAAACACACAATCAAATCGTGCTCTTTCACAATCCTCGGTGAACGGTTTGATCGTCTGTGCTCCGTTAACACCTGTTTGTTTGAGCTTCAAAACATCATTTATTTATTTGTTTTCACATTTCTTCACTATTAATGAAGAATAATTCAGACTTTTACTGAGCAGGTACAAGTGGTTCTTCTTCCCGCACATCTCCAGCCCTCAGGGAAGCACCACAGGCCAGTGGCTGATGGACCCAAATCGCCAGGTAATCTGACTCTTCATACAACATATGACAGAAAATGTTATGGGGAAACAAGGGGAAGAATGAAAGGAGGCGTCGTGTGAAAGACGTGAAAACAGAGATTGTACAGTCGCAGAGAAACATGCACAACTGACCTCAACAGGAAGTGCGTGGACCAGTAAAATGTCACCCTCTGATGTTCGTCTCTATGATCTTTAAATACAAAAAACACTGTGTGTGTGTGTTTCTTCCTCTCTGGTCAAATTCTAGGTTAACAAAACAATTCATCACATGTCCAGTTCCAACCTTTCCCGTTTTTTATTACTGGTATGTGTGTGACATGCTGTACAGATCAGTTCGAGAGAGTCGTGAGAACAGTCTGTAAACTGTCTGATAAAGATAAAGATACCGTAACCTTAAACACTGTGATCTTCACTAGTCCATTAAAGCTGCAATATGCAACTTAAGTCAAAGGGCGACTTCACCAATTTTCACCACCGGTGGCTCAGGTTTGCGGCCTGAGTTGGAAAACTCCTCCTCAATGAGGTCATCTGGAGGAGCGTTTCGCTTTGACGGCGCTTGTCCACAACATGATTCTGCCGCATGAAAAGAAAGTTGCACGCTGTGGCTTTAATGTTGAGAATATAACTGTGTGTGTGGCTGTTTGTTCAGTGATTCGAATCAAATATCCACCTCAACAGAATTACAGAGAGGGCAACATCCTGGATATCAAGGACTTCCAGGAAGCAGAGGTGCTCGCGGTAAAAGGCGCCACGTTGTTCAGACCAAGCACTTCCCTTTCACCTGAGGAGGACCCACGTGAAGACAGCTCTCTGTTGCCCCTCACCGTCAAACTGTCCGACATCAGGGTGGACACGGAATATGTGTTTAATAGTCCACCGATCCCAGAGAGTCACCTCCACCCTCAGACGGAGGCGGAGCGCAGGAAGCCCGACTGCCAGGCGGAGGGAGGGCTGAAGGGTTTTTTCCGCCTGCTCATCGCTCACGACGACAGCGGCTGTGCTGATCAGATGATGTGTGAGGGAGATTACGTGATGAACTCTTCCATTCTGGTCAACGCCGATGTCAAAAGAGCGACTGGACAGACTGATTGTTCTGCTCTGATCTGTGACACTGATTACATAGCAAACAGCTGCTTTACTGCAAAAAACGCACTTGAAAATGGAGGCGGCGGCGTCAGCGCTGCATGTTAGGTCAGCGGCAGAGAACCTCAGAGCTGTGCATTTCTTGATTGAACATTCTTAGCTGCTCACCACCTCCGCTCCTATGATGCTTAGCCTGGTTTTGCCCAAACCGGGATTCGTATTCTGCTTCTGAGCCTCGGGATGAACCGCACATGAGCGTTGCCAACTTGTCCTGGACAACTTGCTGATGTCGGCCAGCAGCCACTTGACTGTTGTGTCCCTATTGACTAACGCGCAGATCTGTCGCCGCCTTAGAGGAAAATCAGTCATTTAGCCAACAATCTTAAATGTCTTTGTGTTTGGAAAGACAGAACAGAACATCCCATTTATTAACTTTATTAAAGTTAGATTTTACATTTTGCTTCTTTAAATGTTTTAAAATGATGCTTTCACATTAAATGTTGTTTTAAGTTACTGTGCTGTTGACGAAACTCATCTGAACTATCAAACTGGATTTGTGATTGGTCCATTCAGGCCACCTGGTTCACACGAGGCAATAAAATCGGCTTTGATCGGATCGAACAACCTTCAGTGTGGACCTCCATTTTTTCCTCCTACCCTTTGCACTCCTGCCTCTGACACGATGCCAGTTTGAACCTGTTTCATGCGCAGCCAGATAGTCAAAGGTCACAGGTTAGAGTTCACGCCGATCCAGTGTCTGATCAGCTGGTGGGCGATGGTCTGTCTGGGCGGGACCGTCAAGCCTGTTCGGACTCCTCCGAAAACGGAGTCAATCACCTGAACAAATACAGAAAATGTGCCAAAACACATTTGGTTTGTAAAAATCTCTAAATGATAACAGCCGATTCATCTTGCTCTCCATCATCTCTCACTGGTTTCACACACTGACGTCATCAGCACCACGTTCAAACCTCAAACCTCATTACATTTGATATGTTTGTGTATTTGCTGCCAGTGATAATAACACACATAAGCACTGACACTATAATTAATGTTATTGACATTAGTAGCGGTTATGTTTGTACCTGTTGCCGCGGAAACCACCGAGCCTCCTCGATCTCCTTCTCATCAGCTCTGATGTCGGTCGATATGGCGACGGCGAAGCAGCCGATCATGAGGTTGGAGGGCATCGGCCAAGGCTGACAGGACACGTACTGAACCGGCCCGACCTTCACGCCGCTCTCCTCCTCCACCTCCCTCCTCACCGCGTGCTCGATCGTCTCCCCTGCGCAGACATGCGGGGCAGAGCAGGTTAACGGTAACATTCCGGCAGGAAATAAAGGACCTTCCGAAGTTCAGCAGTGCACCGTTTGTGTACGTGCTCTCGTGGTTTTCTATGTGCCGTTTCCTGTTTGGTGTTAGGGAGCTACAGCATATTTAAAGTACAGTAGGAGTTCGTTACCAGGCTCTATGAATCCAGCCAGACAGGAGAACATGCCGACCGGGAAGATCTTCTTCCTTCCCAGTAAACACTGGTTTCCGTCGGGGTGGATCACCAGCATGATGACCACTGGATCTGACAGCACATGAAGAGGACGGAGAAGCTGTACTGACAGTTTAACAGTTAACAGAACTTTGATCTATTCTTAAATAGTATTTCAGGAACTTGTGCAATATTTCAAGCGCCTAATAACTGTGAATTGTTGTAATGTGCTCGTGGACTGTCTGCAAAATGTCAGCAGACGAAACTTCACCCAGAGACAAAGTGCGTTTTTAAAATAAATGTTTCATTACGTGCTCGTCAAACTACGTGGCTGCAGGCAACAGAGTGACTTTGTCAGTTAACTAATTGGTTGCAAACATTTTCTCTCGCATTTTTACTGTCCTAAAGCTAAGCTGACTGCGTTGGACAAATCGTTTCGGGCAGGCTTCGTACCGACTCGGGGGTAACAGGTGTTGTGAACCCCCTGCAGACTCCTGCAGTCGGAGTTCACGCAGCTCCTCCTGTAGCCTCCATCCTGCAGCTCGGTGCTGCTGCCGCACGTCGGGCAGAAGCTGTAGCGGCTGTGCCAGGCCAGCACCGAGCGAGCCTGGGCCACCACACCTGGAGGAGCAGGCCGTACAGATGTGAAATGCTGCTGTAGTTCACATAAAAGAAAAGAAGACAAACGCTTTTATCGTCCTCACCGGCTTCTTCCTCGCTGAGGTTCAGCAGGTCTCTGTTGGGCGTCTTTGGGAAGAAGCAGTTCTTTTCTCTGCTGCGTTTAAGAAGTTCAGCCGTGTCTTGGTCTGTGCTGACAGCAAACCAAGCAGGAGCTTCCTGGCCAAGCTCCCCGCTCTGAGAGGAAGAGGAGGCCGTTTTCCTCTTCTCCACTCCGAGGAAGATGAGCACAGTTGCTGGTTTCAGGATGAGGTCTTTAACTGCCTCGTATCTGAAGCGACACAGCTTGGTCTCATCCTGTAAGATTCACATTATGCTTATCAGCTTGTGAAACTGCTCGAAATTGTGAACTCGACGTACGATGGATAAAGTAGCTGCTGACTAAAAACATCTCTGCAATAATCCGTCACTTTCTGTTTTCAATTTGTGCCAGTCATCGTTGTTTTTGTGTTCAAAATTAGCTCCACCAATCAGCTTTCTTTGGTTTGTGACTGAAGGAATGAGCCATGCTAGCACAGGAACTTAGATTCATTTCAGATTAATGCTTCATCTTAAGTTGCACAGATGCGTGATGCGTTTTTTTACTTTTCTGAGCAGTTGAAAAAAGCAACAGGGAATTTTTTTCCATAAGTTGATCATTGGAAAGTATCCTCATGATTTTTTTATTCACTGAAGTAAAAGTCACAGGAGGGAATTGAATTTGGTTTAGTCCTTTTTGCATTTCAGTGACGAGTTGTTAACGTTTGATTCCCGTTTTGTCAAATGAAAGACTAATGAAGCTCGGGTAGCATTCAGTCAGAACCTCACTGCTTTCCTTTCTTAACCCTGTGTTGTAGTACAGAGGATTGAGTTCCTGACTGTTTACTCGGACTGTGGGTAGATTTATCACTGAAAACACTGAAAATCGAGGGTTCCCGTGTTGGTGATTCTATGAGCCACCCACCCTTGTCTCTTGATCCTCCTGGGAGCCGCCGACCATCGGGCTGAGGCCGGAGAACAGGAGATAGACTGTATCTGGATCGCTCTGTTTCACTTCCAACCAGACCTTGTCTGTCCTCTTCTCGCTCAGCCGGTCCAGCATCTCACTGCTGAAGTAGTTTTCCTGCGGTCTCAGGTCGGAGCCCGGCAGGACCCGCTGGCAGCCCTCGTTCGTTTGGCTCAGCAGGTTGGAGATGTGTCTGTGGCCCCAAAACTTGGCAACATCGTAGGCGGTCTGCGACGAACTGTTCACGGAGAACTTGTTGCAGCTTTAACAAAGAAAGCGGAGAGGAGATTAAAGATTACAGGAGATGCAGGGGAAGGGAAGTGCTTATACGAAGGCAGGAGGCCGTGTAGTTGCTTTGAGTTCTTCATTTCCTACTTTGCTCTGCAGTAACTTCGTCCCACAGCCTTGTTTGAACGCACCAGTTCTCCCTGTGCCTCCTCCCACATTCAAAAGACACGCACGTTAGTTTAAGTAGTGGCTCTAAACTCAAAGTGGCTGTGACTGCGACTCTGGTTGTTTGTTTGATTGTCTCACAATGTGCCATATACAAAATGACTCCACGCTAATCCTCGATGGTGCTTTCAGCCTCTGACTGACTGAAGTCTCTGAATATCCAAAATAAACTATAATTTCATTATAGAATAAAATGAGGCTTGTTCTTAAGGCACTAAGTAAATACTGCAGGTTTGTTTTGGGGCTCTACTGCCCCCCACTGGCCATAAATCTAATTCCTGCAGCTTTAAAGCGGTCATCTTCCCGTCATCCTCCCGTCATCTGTTTTTAATCTGTCTGTTTGCTGTCGTTTCTCTTCTCTGTTACCCGTGTGCCAGCAGCGCCTCCGCCACGTGGTAGTGTCCGTTGCGAGCGGCGAGCATCAGCGCAGTCCAGCCGCTGTGTCCAGCTCGGTTGACCAGCGAGGGAACCTGGGTCAGCAGCACGGACACCTCCCTCAGGTCTCCTCTGGCTGCAGCATCTAAAAACTTCTCCACCATCTCGTCCTTCGCAAGCAGCTGCAGAGTCGCCATCGCTGCCCAGAGAGAAAACACAAACCTTTGAACGGACACGGAGGTGAAATGTTCCAGCTCATTCATAACTAATGTCTAATTTTCAAAAACCATCAGGTGGAGCCAACTAGGCTCCACCTCCGTCTCCCTATTGGTGCAAACAGCTGTCAGTCACAGGCTCTTACAAAACCGTGTGCGTGAAACAGCTGGAAAAGCGCGTGCGTTCGCGGTTGAACGTCACCGCAGGTGTTACGACATAAATGGTGGATCAGAGTCACATACGACACTACGAGCCTCAGTGGGGTCACCTGAGCGTAACACCGGAGGCTCTGGGGTCCGGTTCCGGGGAGAAAACCGAGCCTGGTTCGGAACGTAACGAGGACCGAAGCAGAAGGATCCAAGCAGTTGAGGGTGAAGAGTGCTGAGAGTCTCACCTGCAGCCCGGGGCCGTTTCACTGTGACACAGGAAGCGGTTCGTCCGAGCTGCCTTCAGGTTCTCCTTCCTCTGTCGTAGTTCTCAGCTTCCAGGTTGAATAACAATTCAACTCCGGTTATTATCGAGGTGACAGTTGTTGGTGGAGTCGTACCGGAGTAAATTATAAGAAGTGGTGGTTCTGGCTGAAAGTTCTGGCTGAAAGAACTGTGAACTTCCTGACAGTTTCATTCATTCAGAGTTTTGAAAAATTGGTATGATTTATGAAGTACTCAAACTATAATTATCACCAAACAAGAAAGTTCTCTAGTAAAAGTAAAAATACTTTCTGAATGTTCTGCAAAAGAAGAGCTACTTAGAAAAGTGTGTGGGGGGGGGGTCATTAATGAACTAATGGTTGAATCTGTTTTATGATCTGAAGCTTATCATATTGGACCCTCACTTACTGATTCCTACTGAAAAACTCTTAGGCTGAACCCAGGCCAATCGCGTAACCATGGTAACAGTGCCTTAAAACGCTACATGACGAGTGTCACATGACTAAAATGATCTAGAATGATGATGTAGTTGTGTAATAATTGTGAGTCTTGTACTTTTTCATGCAGATGTACATATGTGTATTGTCGCCTTGTATTTCTATTTGTTCCTTCTACATTGAACGACTGTAATTCTCTACTTTGAGGCTGCCCCAGTAAGTCAGACTCAGCAAGATTGGTAAGAGAGATCATATTTCACCTTCATTAGCTTCTCTCCATTGGCTTCCCATTAAATGTAGAACAGAATTTAAAACCCTTCTTCTTACCTATAAAGCGCCATCCTACCTCAAAGATCTCCTAGTACTAGACCACTTGGGTCTCAGAGTTCAGTCCTACTTGTGGTTCCCAGAATGGGAGGCAGAGCCTTTAGCTATCCAGCTCCTCTCCTGTGGAACCAGCTCCCAGTCCAGATTCAGTAAGCAGACACATTCTTTACTGTTAAGACGAGGCTCCAAACCTCAGTTAGTTCTAGTCCTGCTGCTATAGGTTCAGACTGCTGAGGGACCAACCCCTGAGACACTGAGACACTTTCCTCTTCTCAGCCCACATTTAGATATCAACACTGTAGGACATTAACTCTGCGTCTTCTTTGTCCCTCTGTCTGTCCCTGTCTTCCAGTGTGCAGCTACTGGTCCTGCCAACCTGCCCAGTGTTTTCAACTCACCCCAACCGGTCAAGGCAGATGTCCGCCCACCCTGATCCTGGTTCTGCTGGAGGTTTCTTCCGGTAAAGGGAGTTTTTCCTCTCCACTGTTGCCTATAGCTGCTCAAGGGGGATTTGTTGGGTTTTCTCTGAATGTCTGTATAGTCTGGAATTGATTATGTAAAGTGCCTTGAGATGACCTTGTTGAAAATACTATTACTGAGTGTTGGTGTGTTTTCCCAACAAACCCTGGGTGACCCCTGAGCTGAGTGCCCTGCTGAATGAGAAGAAGAAGGCCTTTCTCACCAGTCCGGTCGTCTTCTCCCAACTGCAGCTGTTCATACCTCAGCTCCATGCAGACCACGCTGCCCCTCCTCCCACTGTCACAAAGGGCTTCCAACATTCCACAGCTCCAGAGGAGTCAACGCCCACCCCCCTCTGCCTCACTGTGGACCAGGTTAGGAGATTTAAGGAAGAATAAGGCCAGGAAGGCTACAGACCCTGATCACATCAGCTCCAGCCTCCTCAGGGAGTGTGCAGACCAGCTCTGTGAGGCAGTCCTGTCCATATTTAATTTTTTTTACACATATATTACTGATGTTTTTTCCTTGTTCTTTGTTCCTATTGCTGTTGTAACACAAGAATTTCCCACTGTGGGATCATTAAAGTCTACGTATTTACGTAAAATATTTACCGGTATATTTGTCAAACCGTTGATGCTTCCGAACAAGTAGGAAGGAAGATGGTGCGTGTGAAGCAGAGACCGAACCAGATGATGAAGTGAAGCAGAGACCGAACCCGACGATGATGGTTGGATGGATTAAATGTAGATGCAGCACTTTGCTTGAACTGGAACGGAAGCAGTTCTGTGGAGAGACTTTGTGTGGAAAGACTGACGACCAGTTTTGGTTGGGGAATAAAGTCCCGCGGTCTCAGAGAAAGTCAAGCTCAAAGGATGTGGGAGAATTAATCCCGCATACTGTAACTGTCACAACGAGTACGAAGTAAGAGGAGTTAGAAGCAGTTAGAAAATGTTTGAACATTTGCAATGAACCAAATGTAAATCACAAATGTTACCTGCCACAGACAACGTGACTCCAGGTTGACACACACACACACGCTGTCTTCATTTAGGGAGGCTTTCATCTTCTGTGTACGTGAACATATGTATGCGTAAAGTTATATGGACTTATTGTTGTGAGCTGTCACATGACTCTGTGCACATGTGGAAACCTCGTGCACTGTTGCCGCTTGTAGAAGCTTTTCTTCTCCACTTTAATAAATAGCAGATCAAAAGTGATTGACTTTAATAATCGATTGTTATTTGTGACTAATGCGTTTTACTTTTCTCTGCTGTGTCACCTGTTTGAATTCATGCAGTGTGGAACCTCCCCGACCACGTCCTGAAAACACAGCCCGCAGACACTTTACAAGACGACACATTCTGTGCATATTCCTTCATCAAATCAGCTTCTGTCAACGCAGATGCTGCATTACAATGTGTGTGTGTCACAGGGAGGTCATCAACCCTCTGATAGCACGTTATTCTCAAACCTGGAAGAGGCAACAGGACGACTACCAAAAATACAGTAAGAAGTTCCTGTAAACAGCATCACGTTCTCCCGTGTCCATGGCAGCTTCAGTCAGTTTGTTAAGCCAAAGTTCAGTTTGAAAGCTGAATCATTTTTTTGTACACATACAATACAACTGAATCTTTTTCAGTAAAACTGTAATAAGTTAAAGCCCTAAGGAAGCATGAATGATTGTCAGATTTTAAGGTACTTGTATAGACATTTATAATTTATTTACAGGTGTAGCCATCATTTTCATGTCAGGTGGTGAACACAGCGATACTGCTCCTGCCTTCAGGCTGCCTCCCATCTGTTGTTCATGAAGAAGGTGTGTTGGGGTTTCTAACGTGATTTAAATAATAATAATAATAACAAAATTAAACACATATTTTCTAAACTATAATTTTGTATGGAGCTATGAGTGTGAGTCTCATTTATTGTTTTCAGGGTCCACTCAGTCCTGTGCCGACAATTGGCCTAAGCAGCAGTGATGCGAAGCCACTGAGGGACTGCACTGCCGTCAATGTCCTGATGCATGGACACATACTGCAGGGACAGTGGGGCAGCAGATGTTTCCTTCCCACTGAGTATTGTGTTTTATCTTTACCAGGTCTAGAATGTTGCTTATCTAGATCAGCTGAAAAAAACTGTAGTTTTTAAAAAAAAAACATTTGTTCTGAATGAACTTTAAGTATAACTGTCAAAGTTTCCAAAAGCTGTGCAAAAGGTGTCAAAGGCACGTAAGAAGACATGCAGAATATTTGCTGACCTTTAACGTGTTAATGTAATGATTTACATTTTGCTGTTTGAACAAAAGATAAAATGTGGATCTCACACTGGGTTCCAGGATTATTTTAAATTTTATTTAAGTCTTTTATTGACTGAATTATTAATATATTCACTGGTAAAAGTAGTCTTACAGATAAACCTAAAATAATTTGTTGTTGTTTCAGACTTAAATAAGTGTTATTTTATACTATCTTCTAAAAGGTTCTTCTGCGACATCAGTCTCAAGAACTATTCTTGGTTCCTGCTAGCACCTTTATTTTTCAAGCTGGGGGTGTATTTTTGAATCCGTGTCTAAGCTTTGAGGGAAAACAGGGTGCACCCAGATTTGAACTGGTGACCTTTTAAATTTACTCTGTAGATGTTTTGGATCTTCATCCGCAGAAAGTATCTAGTAACTGAAGCTGTAAAATAAATGTAGTGAAGTAACAGCACAATATTACCCACTGACATGTAGTGGAATTCCTTAGAAAGGAAGTACTACAGTAAAGTACAAGTTCCTTAAAACAGTTCTTGAGAACAGTACTTAAGTAAATGTTACTTGGCACCTGTGTTAGGGAGGCACCAGTTCCCCTTTAACAACCTGTGCCAGTGTTGACCGGTGCTCCTAGATGACAGTGTTGACTTCACAATGACTTGATAAAACCACTGTACCAAAGCAGCAGCACTGAAGCTGTTATTATGGGAATACACGGGATATTTTTGGACTGATCCGTGGTTACAACATCTGTGCTTTTCAGACTAAAAGTTATGTAACTGTGTTCAGTGATGTCCTGCAACAGCATACACTGCTCACTGGGCCCTTTTCCTATTGCTGATCTTTTAACTGCTGTATGACTCTTTCAGTATTGGCCCAGATATTTCAACCCACACAGTGTGAGAAGCTGAATATGACTAAACTTTTAAAACCACCACGGATGTCACTGCGGAGCTTATTGTAGCTTAACTGTTGTTATTTGTGATATTTCCAATCCTTATAAGTGCTCACAGATTCAAGATTTTACTCCAGTAGAACCTGCAGTATGCGAGTGAATGTGAACGGAATTTATAACAACAAAAGAATTTGTTTAGCTTATATTTTTATTACTAGACTGGTTTAAAAAACATTTAAAATAGAATACACTTAATAACAATAAATGTAATAAATAATTCAATAATTAGTCAGCTTTACTGTAGTTTTAATTCTAAGGAATAACGGACCGAGCTTACGGCTCGACTTCCTCTTCAGAGATCATCTATTGACAGAGTACTCATCGTTTTAAAGAAAGAGAACCGCCTACAGTTGAAGAATCTTTGGAAATAAGTTTTTATAAAACGATGATTTGGCGAAAGTCGTACGCTAAATACTTAAAAATAGTGCAAATATTTACCTAAAAACTGGTTCCACTATTAATAGACGTGACACTTTGTATTTTTTACAATACATCCCTGTCAATGATTACAGTCATATTTTTGAAGATGAAAAAATACCCGGTACCTGTAACTGTCAGATGAAAGTAGTGAAGTAACGAATGCACGTTCTCATTTCACTGGCTCTATGCTCTGATTCTACTGTCCATATACAATAATGATGATGATTTCTCATAGATGACCATGTGAAAACGTCTGTGCCTGTTTACGCCGGACTCATCAAAAGCAGGTGTTGCTTCGATTTTTGTTGGGGTTAGACTCGTCATTTACTTTTTACATACATAACGTACATATTTGGCCAGTTGACCTGAAATGTAAGACTCGTACATCGTCTAAAAGTAAATGTGCGCTTTGGCCAGTAGGCGTGGTCCTCGGAAAGCGGTGGGAGTGAGCCCTCCCGCCGCCGCTCCTCTCTGCGCTGCCCATATGTCAAAGTCTTTGTGCTTTTCAAGACTCGGAGGCGACAGAAGGAAAAAAACAGCTGGATCCCGGATTCGTGCTAGCGGCTCGGCTAGCTGCTGCAGCGGCGTGTCCTCCTCGGCTGCCTCCCTTCGACAAGGTACCGTATCCTAAAAGTGTCCGCTCACCAAGGAGAACCCGCTCGTCGTTCCGGCCCCTGCGGGCTCTCGGTTTTTAAGCCGAGCTGGTTTCGGTTCGGGGCTGGTTTTCCAGCTGGCTGCCGCCCGGCTAGTCCGTTAGCCTCCGCGTTAGCCTGTGTGGACGCCGACTAGCTTAGCGGGCTTAGCCGCGATTAGCCTCCTGCTGTGCGAGCGGCAGGTATCAGCGGATCAGCGGATCCGTCAGCGGGAGGGAGGCGACGCTCCCCGGCTTCAGCTGTCTCCCGCCTCCGTTAGCATCCAGCGTTCGTCTGCAGAAGCATCCATGTTGGTTTTACTCCCTGCACCTTTCAGCCTGATCCTGCAGAAAAGTTATGATCCTCATAAATTAATGAAAACTGCCACAGTTTGTAGGTATTCAGCGAAATTCAGCTCGAGTCCAGATTTCTTCTGCTTCCACCGGCCTTTTCCTGTCTCCACAAAAAGTCATATTTCAGAAGTTCCAGTAAAATATCTCACACACACATTCTGTCCTCAAACGGTGTTTCATTCTCTACGATCAGCCTGTCGGTGGTTTTCTAATACATATTCACCAAATACATCTTTAAACATAAAGTAAGAATAAACCCGTGGTTGGTAGAAATTCATCACAGTCCATTTGTTTTTGCAAAGACACTGTGTCAAATTCAAGATTCATAAATAATTTGTGCGCTGATTAAAAAAAATGCACAGTGAAAATTCATTAAGATCCTGATGTGGCGTTCACACCTCTGCTCCATTTCAAACTTGTGTGGATTTTTTTTCTTTATGAAAACATCACTCTTTCTCAACAGGAGTGTGAAGATTTTTACCAAAACTTAATATTTTCGGAGTTTACTTTGTAACCAAAGCAGCTGGCTCTGGCGTTTCTTTTTGGATGCTAACAGTTTGAGGAAGAAATGAATGTCTGAGTGTGCTGCGTAGAGCCAGAAATCAAATCCTATTCATATTCCTGCTGAAAACTCCAGTCCTTGTTTCTTGACTTTGCTCCAAAACAACATTTCATCGCTCTTATTGTTTTTCTGCCTCGCTGCCTGGAAGGATTTGGGTTCGTCAGCTGTTCACATAAACAGAGGGCGCAGGCAGACGTCCTCCTCTCCTTTTGATTCAGTCCTATTTCTGACGTCGGGTTCCAGGCTTAAACGGTTGTTATCAAGGATGTTAGACTCAACTGTTTCTCAAAGCTGCAATCAGAGGTTTTTATTCCGACCCGCTGAGTTCTGTGGTCACTCGCACACAGTCTGAAAAGTGCTGTGCCCGTACGCGGAGGCTTTCTGAGCATCCTGTGGTCATACATGGGACTTTGTTCATTTCTAAACACAATGAAATCTCATAGAATGTATTTAATATACAGAAATGCTTGAAACGTTGAATCAACACATGACAATCTTGACTGTGACACTGTTTACAAAAGCCAAACAATGTGAAAAGTTGCGTTCAGGACTTCCCGTCGTCCCGTCAGGGAAAGTCTGTTAGGAAGCCGTGGATCTGCATCAACCCCGCTGACCTCTGACAGTGTTACAGTGTGGAGGCAAATAGATTTAATTATAGACCAAATTTCAAACACTGAGGCAATTCAAAGAGGTTTACGCGGGGTAATACTCGGATTTGTGTGAGCAGGAGCCCTAAAATGTATTGGACTGTATTAAATTGCACATAATGTAGTGGCTGATCTGTGTATCATTAAAAAATACCAGACTTGGATAGTTCCAGTATCTAATTCCAGTTTCTGTCTGATAAAGCTAAGCTCCTCAGACCTTATTTATTCTAGAATACACTGTGTTAGTATGATTACTAAAAGGTCAGTTGTAAAATAGGAAATGCCTCAACACTGAAACTCATAAGTTGTATTGATGTAAATAAAACAAAGATTGGTGAAATGAAACAAAAATGAAGAAAACTAGGAATCAATATGCAAAAATCCGGTTTCTGCTCTCAGGCGCATCTCACTTTGAAACAAAAATATTTAGTAGTGACACTTAATTTATAGATGCTTTTAAGGATTTTGAGTTTTCTTTGTTTGGTCTAGTAAACTGAAGTCAGTGGGTTGAAAACGTCCCTGTGGGGGGTTTTCTGGAGCTGTAATGGGTGTTTGGCCTAATTTTCCTATTTTATAGACTAAACAGCTAAGCTATGAAGTCATCAGCCCCTCAAGAGTCTTGAGCTGTTTTTGAAAACTTCAGATTTCACCTTAATATACCACTTTAAAACATAAGTGTTGAGTCACTCGTGTAATGCGATCACACTGGCATGATCGTGGATTAAAAAGCGAACAACAAGGATTAGTCATTTTACACACACACAGCCTCTGCAGGCTTTGCGCCTCGCGCCCTGTGACAGTCTGTTGTGAGCTGAGGGTTCAGCTCTTGCGCAGGTTTGCGTGCCACGTTTAATCTTTGAGTCATGCCGATGATTGGTCTGATTAGTCCTAATTATCGTGCAGTTTGTTGCCTTTGATCACAACAGCTCGAGGAGTTTGTGCAGTTGACAGTTTGAGCTTTAAACAGCTTTCAATCCGTCTCTGCTCAATCGTTCTGCCTGTTTTACATGCAGCTTTTGTTGCTTGGTGAGCAGGGAAATCCTGCTTAACATAGCAGTGACTGATGTTATTTCCACAGTTTCCTCTTTATTCACTGTGCAGCAGTTTGTCATCTCAATTAGAAAAGGACTGAAAAAAGGAAAGAAAACTCACTGAAACCAGTTTTCAACACCTCTTTTCTCCATTTCTCCCAGTTGCTTCCTTCTGATCAAAGCATCAAATTTATGGTTGTGAGGCTGCTTGATAGACGGCTTAAACTGAAAGGTTCTCCCTGTCCCGTGAGTTACTGTGACGTTCGATTTCACAGTACGACCTGTGTGCATCTGTCTGCAGCTGCGTGTGAGGCTGATGATGTGGTTGAAGATGGAGGCTCCTGAATACCTGGACCTGGATGAGATCGACTTCTCTGATGATTCAGTGGTCAGTATCTACAGTCATTCACCTACCTTGATGTGGACTAAAATTAACAGGTTTTTTTAATCAAAACAAGGCATTAGGTCCAAATCCAGGAGAAGAAGGGTTGGGCTTGTGTGCAGCTGGACATCATTAAAAGGAAGATTTACTTTTTTTTCTGCCTTTAAAGCAACTTTCAGTTGCTGTGATAAGTCATCCTTTCCAAATGGGCCTTTAAGAAAGATGCTTGCGCTGTTAAGTCACAGTTCAGTGTATCATAGTGTGTTAAAGCCTTCGAAACGGGTCACAGCAGGCAGATCCCGTTGGCTGTTTGCATCCGCTCAGTTTCAAATGGCTACGATAGTAACAACGCACACTCCAGCTTACATGGGCGTAAACATTTGCATCCCTTTTGATAAGTGAATTAAAAATCTGTTAATTTCTAATGTAAGAACAGTTTATGTTGATGCGGGTAAAAAAATCTTTAAAATCTTTCTTTGAAATTTCAAAATTTGGTTCGTTGAGTGAGAGAAATGTATAAAGGAATTTAGATGGTTTACTGCTGGAATTTACCCACTGCTTCAGAAAGCAGCACAAAAGAAATCCAGAGTTCCATTTTACACACACACACACACACACACACACACAGCAATAAGCATTGAAGCATCTTGTTTTCATAAAAGTCTGAGCTTTACGTGTTTCATTTCATCTAATTCTCAGATTCGTACATAAATGCCATTAAATGTCCCTTTGACTTCATCATATCAAAGTCTCTCCTTCCTCCCAGCGGAAAAACTCCTCCAGGTGCCTTCACTTGGAAGAACCTTCAGTTCAGATTATGTCTTCTCGTTGTTAACACTGTGGAGTGTGATCCCCGATGACGTCATCTGAAGTATTTTCATATAGTGAAGTCAGAGGGGAGTTTTCAGAGCCAGAATGTATCAGAAGATGGATCTTATTAATGGTTGTCAAACGAGTCACTGAGTGCCCCTCCTAGCTGGCACATGCAGTGTCCAGTTTATTAGGTACACCCAGCTAAAATGCAATAAATCTGCCTAAAAGTTACATTGTTTGTTTCCTCTCTAAAACAATAGAGTTTAACGGCACCACGAACTCAGCTTTGAGATGGAACATTGATGAAGGGAGGGACTGAGAAAGCATTAGTTTGAGTTCTGTGTGTAAACCTGGCAACTGTTTAATGACACAGCTGTAGCCCGCAGTGGCCTCACTGCTTCATGTTACAATCTCTGCTCAAAGCAATTAACTTTTCTCTAAAAATAACTGCTGGGCACAGCTGCTCAACTGCTGTGGACACATTTTCCAGCCAGTCTCACTCTTACTTTTCGTCTTTCCACCTCCTCGCAGTATTCTGTGACGTCTCTGAAGAGCATCCCAGAGCTGTCCAGGAGGAGCGATGGCCAGGCCGAGGACAGGCCAGGTAACCGAAATGAAAATGTAGCTTAGCTGAAATTTGTGATCTGTTTTCAGTGGAAGCTGAAAGGGAAAGAGCTTGACGTCTTGACTGCGCTGTTTAAACTTATCGCTCTTCCTCGTGCAGCTCCAGCCATCAACTGGAGTCGTGGTGTTTCCTCCCACACCAGTGGGGGAATCAAACCCACGGGGCTCGCAGAGGTCCACAGTAAATTCAGACCAGTGAAGAGAGTCTCCCCTCTTAAACACCAACCAGAAACCACTGACTGTGACTCTGACAGTAAAGTTCAGAGCCAGGGGCCGGGCTTAGGAGAGCCAGGGGAAGGCAGTAAGGAAGACCCCAGCTCCGACAAGCCAACAAATACCTCCAGCTCCGACGGGCCAGGAGAGAAGCCAAAGGGCCAAGGTAACAGCGTTGGTCTTGTTGGAGGTAACAACCCTCAGGCTCTGCTCGGGGAGCTGGAGCACTATGATCTGGACATGGACGAGATCCTGGACGTGCCTTATATTAAGTCCAGTCAGCAAATGTCCACGCTGCCTCGCGTTCCCCATGACAAGCGCTCCGTGGCAGGGAGCAACCTGGGTGGAGGCACCCTGGAGAGGAACCGGGGAGGAGGGCTAAAGAGCTCGGGGTTGTCCCTCAACGAGCCTCTGAGCCTGGGCAGCAGCAGCTCTCAGACGCAGGTGAGAACTGATCAGCTGTGAAATAACGGCTTTGATTTTATTGGATTTAACAAAGGGAAGCTTTGTGGAACATGCAACAGAATACAAAACTCTTTTTGCAGCATTAAACCATATTTTTGTCACCAGGTAAATAGAAGCACAGAGTGGGATACGACACTGCACAGCAGAGGTTCTACAACCACTTACTCTTAATTACGGTTTTGCCAAAGAATAGCCCGTTAAACCCTTTAGTTTACTAGATGTAAACTGTCTTGAAAATAATTTGCTGTGGTACTGCAAATGAATGGGTGTTTTGGGAATTGTCATAAACACAGGGGGCTTGAATCTTTTTTGGGCATTAAGGTATTTGAAGATTTGAAGAGGAAATTAAGACCATTAACCAAAAATAGCGCTTAACACACAAGTCATTCTGCTAAAGATTGGATAAAGCAGAAGATGGCGTGTGTGGAAGTCCCAGTCCTGAGACTACATGTTTTCCCTTGATTGCAAATTTTCTATAAACCCTTTTCCAGTTTGCTTAACGTTTACCTACTAATTGTAGTAATCGACAGTATTCATTGTTTAAGTGTGATGACGAAGTTTTCACCTGTGATGTCAGGATTGGGTTTGAAAAGTCACACACTCATGTGCTTCCTCCAGTACTGTGTTCTGTCTCCGGTGAAATGGTCGGACCTGAGGAAGTCGAAGTCCATGGATCCAGACCTCCATCACCTCCACCGCCCCCCAGCTGGAGGAGGTTACCAGACTGAGCTGCTCTCCTCTGGGCACCTTAGTTGCTCCTCCTCCCTCTCTTCCTTCACTGATGCGGGTATGGCGTGAAAGCCCTTTTTTCTTGGAGGTTTTCCCCCTCAAAACGCTCCAATAACACTGTATGATACGTCTGAATTTTGACTTCCAGATAAGCTGCTGTCAGCACGTGTTTACCCAGACTCCCAGAGCCAGAGGCTGGGAGTGGAGCCTCCGGGGGGCCAGGGGCTGATGTTCCCCCTGCCAGGGTGCAGCGCTGGAAGGCAGGACGGCTCTAAGCCCTGGACAGGAGGAGGCAGCAGTGGCGGTCAGAGGGGGTTTGGAGGAGGTGGAGGAGCAGGAGGGGAGGTGGACGAGGAGACCAAGAAGAACCAGAACATCATCAACATCGTGAGAGAGGGACAGATCTCACTGCTGGTGAGTGGGAGGTCGTCACGTGCTGAAAGGCTTCAAACAATCAAGAAGCGACAGGCGAACAACATTTCCTGTTTTTTCTTCTTCTCTCCTACCGTGCCACCTGAAATTTTCCGTATTCCCCTGTTTTGCCCACCTCCTCCTCTCCCTTCTCCTTTCTCTCTCTGATGCACGTTCCTCTTCTCCTCCTGCCTCCCTCACCTTCCTTCGCCACTCCTCCTCCTCGTCTGCAGCCTCACCTGGCAGCAGATAACCTGGAGCTCATCAGGGACGAGGACGGAAACAACCTGCTGCACATCTCGGCCTCGCAGGGTCATGCTGACTGTCTGCAGCACCTCACTTCTCTTATGGGCGAGGACGGCCTCAACGAACGCAACAACCAGCAGCTCACCCCTGCAGGCCTGGGCGTCAGGGTCAGTCTGTTGTGGCTTTTATATGGAAATTCTTCTTTTCACATTCTCCTCTAGTTTGAATTTGCCCATCAGCATGCAGCATTTGCTCAGCTGGTTGAATTTGCATAGATTGAACTAAGCTTCTAAACGGACTTAAAACGGGAAAGTTTATTGACTGCAGGCAGAACTGGGAGGCCTATTACAGGTCCGAACAGCTAAGAATCCATAATTCATTTTAAATCTTTGCCGTATTATGTCTGAGAAGATGAAACTCATTGTTACCTCAGCCATGTTTTAACTGAAGTCACTGTGCACGACTCATTTATTTAATAGTTAATTTTACACAAGTAAGAGAAGGAGCCACGTTCTGAAGGATATCGCAGCGTCCAGGACTTATTTCTACAGCGGTCGTTTGCCATTTCCAGCTGTGCATGTGAAAAGACGACATTAGTTTAAATGCTTCAGTTTTGTACTTGCAGGGGGAAGTATGACTCTTGAGGGCTAAGAACATGCCGAGATTTGATTTGCTGTTGGCAGCTGGTCAGTGAGATCATACAAGTTTCAGATGAAGGTTTTTGATAAAACTGGTTCTGTTGGCAGCAGCAGGATGCTTAAAAAAAAGAGTCCAGGAGTCGAAGAAAGCGAACCCTGCAAATACTGTGCAGATCCTGTTATGTCTGTTACGACATGGAAACTGAGTTCTTGATTGGCTGCCAGACAGGAAGTGTGTTATCTCGAGACAAGCTGGGTAGCTGTGTGCGTACTGATTGGCTCTTATCAAAAGCCCCTGTTTATTCACTTAGATAGATGGAGGATTTGACGCGACCACCTGGGCGTCACTAGGGCTTCTTAACTGCGTGCGTGTTGTCTTTGCTGCAGAACGGTCATCTGGAGTGTGTGAGGTGGATGGTGAGTGAAACGGAGGCCATTGCAGAGCTGAGCTGCACCAGAGAACACCCCAGTCTGATCCACTACGCCGCTCGCTATGGACAGGTACTAGACTCATTCACAAGCTACAAAATAAAGTGTTGAAACGCCTGTAAAATGATCCATGGATTGATTCTGAATATGGACCATGACCCATCGCTTTGTTCACCTCCAACATCACTTTTCTGTTCAGCACACATAAATCAGTGGTGACAAAAGCCATGTTCATTTTGTATCTGTGTGCAACATGAGCACTGTTAACACACGACACCCTCCAGTCAGCGGCCAGTCGGCCCTCTTCCTGTTTCCCTGCGTAGTGTGTTTCAACTCCGAATGTCCCGCTCTCTCTACGACGACCAGCTCTGTCCAGTTGTTGTTGTAGAGTCATTCACTTCATCTAGTGAAAACTCAACTCAATATAATGTGCACAATTAAAAAATATCACCATGTAGGTTTTTTTCCAGTATTGTGCAGCCCCACTGTTTTCTGGTGTTGTGTTGATGTGTTTCATTATTTTTAGTCATTGTAAAAGTCATTTGATGTGACATTTATTGTAATAATTTAACAAAAAAATAGAAAGGCTTCATAAGCAGCCGTTTGAGCTCTTGAAAACAGACTGTTTGTTTGGCTAAAGACTTTTTTTTTGGAATTTCTTCATCTAAAGTCAGATTTCTTCAAATGTCACATGAGGCAATTAAGCAGCAAAACATCCAGATTGTGCTGTAGACAGACCAATGTAAACTGTAACCTAACGCCTTTTGTCTGTGGACACGTCCTCTGACGCCGTCATCCCCGGACCCACGCTTGCTAAAGACGAGGTGCTACTGTCTTAACAACCATTTTGTGCTTCACATTCGGTTGCTCCTAGTTTCCTAATGGGGAAACAAAATAATATTAAATTAAACCAGTAATATTAGTATTTGAAAGCCAAGGAATGGTTCAGAGATTTGAGAGACATTCAATTCCATTCAACTTTATTTATATGTCGCCAATTTACAACAAAATCATCCCAAGGCACTTTACAGAATAAAGTCATTTAGAGAAAACCCAACGAATCCCCCTTGAGCAGCGATAGAAGAAACCTCCAGCAGAACCAGGCTCAGGGTGGGCGGACATCTGCCTTGACCCGTTGGGCTGAGTGGAAATCATTGGGCAGGTTGGTAGGACCAGTAGCTGGAAGACACACAGCTCCAAAGCCGGGGACACCTGAGGACATCAAGTGTGTTTAGCTCCTGTTGTGTTTTCTTCGGGTAGGACTTGTTCTAAAGGAACTTAAACGTCTCTCTTCTGCTCTTTGCTGGTCTCTGCAGGAAAAGGTTTTGCTGTGGTTGCTTCAGTTCATGCAGGAACAGGCAATCTCTCTGGATGAAGTCGACCAGAATGGAAACACAGCCGTCCATGTGGCCGCTCAGTATGGACACCTGACCTGTATACAGGTGAGCACAGCTGGAACGCTACTATCAGTTCAACTCTGTCATGTTCATTTTCTTGGTCTGCATCATCAAAAAAATGTTTTATCCCTTCCAAAAATACAACAGCAGGAATTGAATGACCTTCAGTACGTTGACTATCAGTAAAGTTGTAGCATTAAATGTATTTAAAAATGTAAATGGATTTGTGATTTCCACACGTCTGTGATCAACCGTCTGTTACAGCAGCATCCTGCTCCAGTTATTCTGTCCATCCAACCGTTAATTTATTTTAAACGTGGGTTTTACAACCTGAAGCTCACTTTTTCCTGCCGTGCAAGCTGCGTTTTTTTTATTTATTATTATTATTCTTATTATTCCTGGTAGGTGGCACACCCTGCTGAACGAGAGGTGGATGTTATCAGTCTCGTCTGCTTCCTTTGGGCCAGCCAGGCAAACAGTCAAAATACTCATGGCTAATCATCTGTTCTAGATAAAACACAGAGTAAAACAGACCTGCACTGTGGGAATGGCTTTTTTGGGGGGGGGCTCTGTAAATAAGACTTTTTCTTATCTTAGAAATGGTCGTCAAATGTTAAAGCTTGTTGCTGAGAGCCACAACTGAGTCGCTAAAGTTTAGGTTTGTGTGTGCGTTTCCAGACTCTGGTGGAGTACGGCTCGAATGTGACGGTCCAGAACCAGCAGGGGGAGCGACCGTCCCAGAGCGCCGAGCGGCAGGGACACACCACCTGTGCTCGATATCTGGTTGTCGTGGAAACCTGTATGTCATTGGCCTCACAGGTTGTTAAACTCACCAAACAACTGAATGAGTAAGTTACAAGTTTCTTTTTTTTCTCTAAGAGTTGGTGTCTCAGTTCCTAGAATTAAAAAAATACTTTCTTTACATTTGTGAGAATTATTCGAAGCATTTAGTTTGCTTTTGTCGATATTTGGTTTAGAACTTTGCATCAGAGCAGAAAACTGGCATAACTCTCCCTACTCCCTCCCAGCAGTATGAAATCATTGTTCTGTACCTCTGAGCTGTGTGTGTTGAGATTGTTGCTGCCTGTCGGTCAGTTTTGAGCCTGTCGTCTGTGGGTTTTGTCATTAAGACAGGCAACAGAGAGGATGGCTCTACAGAAACAACTGCAAAGACTGATGGACCCCAACAAAACAGAGGGGACTCCATCCCGGTCACCCAGGTAGCACACACACACACAGATGATGTCCTTTCCCCACAGAACCTCCTCTCTTGCATGTGGCTCCCACGAGCCTTGAATTACATAATTTTTATGGCACAGGGAGAACTTAAACTCAGAGCTCTTGGTGAGTCGATTAAAATGAAAAAGTGAAGAGCACGCAATGAAAAACACGCAAGACACGTCTTAAAAGCACAATTAAAGATATTCTCTGACTTTGTCAGTGTGACGAGCAGGTGGTAACAAGCACATCCAGAAACAGAGTGGAATCTATAAGTCTGCATGTTTCTGTTTGTTTGTTCCAGAATTATAGCAAAAAAAGGTACCGTATTTTCCGGACTATAAGCCGCTACTTTTTTCCGACGTTTTGAACCATGCGGCTTTTACAGAGATGCGGCTTTTCTATGAATTTTTCTGCAGCCCTCAGATGGGCGCTGTAGATGGAAGTCAGTGCAAACAAAAAAGCGCCAGTTTTTATTCTTAGCACATGCAACCCAAGACGCACAACAGCAAACATCAGCACTTTTACTGCCGTGTTACAGGCACCATTCAGGTTCAGGTGTATCAATAAACACTTATGGTACAAAATCTTTCTATGTAAATATCTTATTTCTCAGCCTGGATATTGGCGGCTTATAGTCCGATGCGGTTTATATGTGACAAAATATATATTTCTTTTAAATTTAAGCGGGTGCGGCTTAAATTTAGGCGCGCTCTATAGTCCAGAATTTACGGTATTTATTATGATTGTTTGATGAGTGAGATAGGAGTGGGATCGTGGAGTAGTTACCATAAGTGGTAAAAATAATAATAGAACTCCATCTACTAGTATGTTGTAGAATCAGCCGTGTGTGTCTTTACATATGTTTAGTGGCAGGGCAATGCCACAGTATTACTGCAAAGGAAGAAAACACTTCCTGTCTCCCTCTTTCGACTCCAGCTCCCATCAGCCCTCGGTGGACGCGTGGCCAGAGATGATGCTGACAGCAGAGGGGACTCCAGGCGACGGTCAGTGGCTGGTTCGTCAAGGAGGGATTGGACCTGACTCAGTGCTGCGGCAGCTGCTGGGGAAGGACGTGTCGGAGACGCTGTGTCCCAGGGACAGACTTCCCCCCACAAGTGGCCTGGGCAGAGAGGGCCCCTGTGGGCCTGGGGCTCCTGGGAGCCGCCGGACAGGACTCGGGGAGAGGAGGGAGCTCAAACTAGCGAGACTGAAACAGATCATGCAGCGCTCTCTCAGTGAATCGGACTCGGACGGTTATCCACCGGAGGAAGGTAAGAATTCCGGAGCATCCTCGCACACAGTGCGACCTGATAGGCCATCCCACCTGCCAATCGCAGAGGAAGAACCAGTGTCGAACCACCTGCATCAGATGATGAAGAAGCACCTCCCCTGCTCCTCCTCAGCTGAGAGGAAACTGGCGTTCTCTGTCACCGGGTCAAAATCTGTGGACAGTGTTGGGTACAACCCTTCCCCGACTTCCAGCGACCCTGAAGCCACAGATGGTAAAACGCCAGACGCCTCTGGCGACTTCCAGGACCCTGCAAATGGTCAAAAGGTCGCCACCAGTCCCAAGAGTGCTCTAAAGTCTCCTTCATCCGCAGGAAGACGTCGCAGAACCTTAAACTAAGGGTTACCTTTGATGAGGGGGTTCACAAGAGCGCCAGTCAGGAGGCAGAGTCGACCAAAGGGCATCACGGGAAGGAGAGGACTTCAACAGGAAGCTCTGAAAGCAAACGGCCTTTTGGGACGTTCCGCTCCATCATGGAGACGTTGAGTGGAAACACAAACCACAACAACAACAGCAGCAGCAGCAGCAGCAGTCAGTCAGGCTCTGCTGTTAAACAGCACGTCTGTCAGAACTCACCTGGCAGGAAGTCCGACCGTAAGAACAGCCCAGCGAGTGGAGCCAAGACCAAGAGCAAAAGCAGTAACGTTTAATCCAGCAGGGCCCATTGACAGGCAGCAACACCAGACCATTCCACAACCAGGAGCAAAAACACGCTGCAAGTTTGTCTGAGACATTTCAGAGACGCTAGATGTCGGAATAGCACTGAGCAAAAGTGGGAACATAAAAAAATCAAAATGGTGCAAGTTTTTTTTTACCGGTGCACTTCATACAAAGTGCTGTGAACAGGAAAAACCTACAAAGCCTATTTCCAGAAAAGGAAAGACACTGTGTAAAAGGAGAATGCAATGATTGGCAAATCATTTAAACCTACTTTTGGTTCTAAACATTTGCCCAATTTGTCTTAACGTGTCTTAAAAGAAGACGGACTACAAAAGTTATAAAGTTATAAAAAAAATTGGATTGTCTTTGCTACCAGGATCATGATTTGGTGTAAGGTTCATCACTGTGAAGGAAAGCGTCAATTGTCAATGTGTATTTACAAAGACTTTGTGGATTTTATCATCTGCGGTTCATAAAATCATAAAAAATTTGGAGAATCTACGGAAATCCGAGTACGAGGGACAAGTTCAGAAGCCAATCTGGAATGATTGACGTGATCTTCAGGCTGCCGCCGTACATGACCACGGTCCGGAAACGCCTCCACCTTCTCTGAGCTCGAGCTCATTTAAAATTGACTCGGTTGGAAACTGTCCCGTGGTCGGAGTCAACATGTGAAATTCTGTTTGGAAATCGTGGACGTTGCGTCCGTGCTCAGGAGGAGACGGACCATGGGACTTATGAGCCGGCGCCCCGCTGCTGCGGGGACGCATCACGTGTGTGTGAAGGCTCCGTGAATGCCGAACCACTTGTACCGGTTTTCATCCAGACCGTGTCTTTATCAGGGACAGTCAGTCAATGTCAAACCCCTGGATGTTTGGTCTTTGAGCTAATTACAATCAAAAATACCTTTCGGCGGATCTCGTCATTTGTCAGATCATTGCATTGGGCTTTTATTGACATTTTTCTGGAAATGGGCTTAAATTGTTTAGTTCAACTATTGTTGCTAAGGTAACCACTCCTGTGCTCTAACTGTACTAACTTTACTGGTTCCGAGATTTTATCCCTGTTAATCACTACGTCTCTCACGGTCTCTGACTCAAACGTTTCACATTTTTCTGTCGTTTATGGACTTAAAAAAAAGGTCAGATTTCACATTTAGGTTGTGCTTGTTACACAGGGAGGCGAACGATAAGACGCTGAGCATTTAACAGAACTGGAGAATCTCCATCTCGTCAAACTTTTACTTTACAGAACAGTCCTACGCTAAAGTTTTCTGTTACTGTACGCTGAGCTACAATAAAGGTAAAATAATTGTATTTATGTTTATGCACACATTTATATGATTTAAATCGTTTTATGTGGTTATAATCATGCACATGTTACACCTTTACAACCACTGTGTACATATGTGGTATGTGTTTTTTTTGTTTGTTTTTTTAAAACTATAATCCACTCATTGTTTAATATTCAGCAATATCTATGCAGTATTTTTGGCATGAAGTAGATGTTAGTTTTTGTTCTGTTTCTTGGACGGGAGGTTTAAGAATGCACCTTCTGCAGCGGATGACAGAGCGTTTGAACTTTATACTTTTCATTTCATAGACTTTATGCAGATTTCATGCGATTGTGAACATTTACAAATTGTCTCGAAGCTTGAAACTCGCAAGACTTGAGGCTGTAATCTGATGCTGTTGTCCGGTGTGGCCACGTGTCTCCAAAATTAGGATTCAGGAATCAGGAGTCCACTGAAATGTAGCAACACTTTTTCTGAATGCGCCTTCAAACTTCATCACGTTCACAGGTGGAAGCTTCATCTTCAGCCATTTAACGTGTTTACAGAATTTCTACAATTTAAGTCTTTCAATTCCACTTAAGCTCTAGTAAAGTGTTTTTTTAATCCTTACTCAAACTTGATGAGGGCGTATCTTCACAATCTGCTTCAGTGTTGCTTTCAAGTACACAGATGGTGTAAACAGACGAAACCATGACACGCGATTCGCCAGCAGCAGAGTAACGTAATTATGAATCAGTAATATTTTAGAAAATCGAACTGAATAAACCGGAACTTCAGTGACTCCTGTCTCATACACCAACTCTGCAAATTGGCCACAGCCCTTATTTTCGCTGTGACTCGGATGTAACACAGAAAACGCCGGCGTCCCTGTTCCTCTGCTGTGAAATGTGATTTCCGTTTCCTTCATCTGATTTCTTTGTGCCACTGTGGTGAGTTGTGGCCGTGATCACAGCCCATCGGATCAGCTGAACTCGTGTTGGAAACTGCTTTTATCCGTATTCTGTTGACCTTTGATGGTCAGTGGAGACAGTTGAGCCTCACTGACGTCCTCCAGCAGCTGCTTCGCTCGTGACGCCATCGTCGGTTTTTATACGGTGGTGGGATCGTGTGCAATATGTTTTTTTTCTCTGAGGATGTCGCAGGACTCATTGAACATTTTGAGGACTCTGCGGTCTCTTTCTTTGCGTGACATGTTTGGCCCTTTTTCGTCTGTTTGTGGCCAACAGCACAGGTTACAGCCTCGGCTCGTCAGTTTATAGCTTTGGCAGAAACTGGATCATGTTTTTCACCTTTTTAGATGCATGTTTACATTAATACAAATACTCCTATTACTGGTTGGGACGCAGCAGAACATTTCTAATCCAAACTTGCTCTTTTTGCAGGTCGTAGGTCACATTCCTACATGTGTTGGGTTCATAGATTAGTTTGGATCGGTGCCGTTTAATCGTCCAGACTCCGTTTTCGGTTTCATACTCTTTGAGGTTGCACGTGATCGATGATGTCGGACATTTGGTGGAGCTGTGATGCGTTTACATGATGATTCTGACTTGTTCAAAGAACACGCCAATATTTTTTCCAGTACTGATGACAAACTTGGTCACTTGTTTGTAGACACTTGTATATTGTGCACTTTTTTAAGCGCTGCACATGGGATTGTGACACCATGTGCAGCTGAATAAAATCATCAAATCAAATTTCATGTTGAGTAACATCAAGCTTCTCCTTTATCTCCTGATTCAACCGGATTTCATCCCTGACTTTTAGAATTTGCTACATTCCTTCTACTTTTGTTGTCCATGCAGCAACAACATCTGGTTGTTCCTGTGAGTGAGTGAGTGAATGAATGAATGAATGAATGAATGAATGAATGAATTACCATTCGGCCGTTGGATGATCAACTGTCAGCTTGCACGGTCCGTTTGTCCCAGATCAGCTGTATCATTCTGCTTCAATCAGTTTTTACTGATTGAGGCTCTAATAATATTGATGCATCATCATTTTCATGCCGTGTTGTTTTGCAGCTTGGATTTAGTCCTTCAGCCACAGGAAGTGGTGATGCCTCGTCTTTTCGGCCGACCCTGTTTCTACGCAGCTGAACCGCAAACACAAATACGTATAATTGCAGCTGGATTATATTTTGTTATGACGTAAATGCACGTTGCAGATAGTTGGATAAACACATCAATAAAATGTTCCCATAGAACCCACTTCTGTCGGCTGCAGTTCCCATCCAAAGCATCCAGGTTCATTTTCTGCCAAAAGAACGACAGTTTGTTTTCGATGGTTGTGTTTATTCACTTGTTTCAGATTAGACTTTTTTTTTTTTTAATCTGCTTTAATACACTGGCCACTGCAAACACAATAAACCACAACCTTCATGGTTTCCCACTGAAACAGAATTGTTTTAGCTGCATTAGTGCAGATTTTGTGACTGTGTACAACAGTGTGTGTGTGGAGGTGTCCATTCACTTGTAGTGCATCTCTACAGGATTCTGCGGTTATGAAATTGATATCAGCTGTCTGCTCTGAGTATAGCAGTTTGTGGATGTCCCTAAGACCGAAACCAGAGAGCTGGGAGGAAACGACCTGTGGAAACATCGTTATCACTTTAGCCCATTGCAGCCTCCATTAGCTGATGTGATGGCCGACTACCCGTCAGCACCAAGTTACGTTTGTCGTTTCTCTCACAATTTCCTGAACATCTTGGCAAAAATGATTTGATTTGATAGTATTTGTTGGCACAACGGACACAGTCGTTGACTGACAGCAGGTCGGCACCACAGTGTGAAAGGCAGAACCCAAAAGACTGTGACGGTTGACCTGAAGGCTTTACGTTGGATGGGACGTTTCCCATCTGCGCAGCCTCAGAACATTTGTCATTGCTGAAACAATCGTTGTTGCTCGTGTGGATGAGTTTTCATCGTAAGTCCTCCTCAGGACGAGGGGGAACATCGAACTGTTCAGATGCACCGGGCTGTTTTTTTCCATACAACAAAGGATTGAAATGTCAGATCAGAGAATGTTGGACGAGGCACGGATGCTCCTCTGTCCTCTGTCCTGTTGTGAAGACGAACTGAAATAAACGGTGACATTATAATGTCCGGGGGCAGTTCTTAAGGTTTGAGTGTGTTTATTCATGTTTAATCATCCAAACAAAGTCCCTCATCTCTGTTGATCTCGGATCTGTTTGACCCCTCGCCAGCATGACACCAAGTTGTCAGGCCTCTGTTAGCTCTACTGATGTCGTGGTCCACCTGTAACGTGGTTGTTCGGCTGCGTCGAAGGAAACCTCCTAACCCAGAAACAGGTTTCCGTGCCGTCTTCATTCTGAATACGTTCAGGCACAGTACAAGGACCGTGGATCTTCAAACGTATCGACTCCACTGAGCAGAGCAGGTAAGACCCTCTTTAAGTGGACACATCTGACACACTTGGAACATTTTAAATCTCTTTCCTTTTGAGGTGAGGACTTTAACTTTAAAGGTGATTCCTGTAGAGAAGATACAGTTAAGAGTGACCGGCGTTGTCTCACCCGCAGGCCTGGCAACTAGCAGAACTGGAAACCACTGGATGACTGCTCCATGTGGGAATTGCTATTAGTTGTTTTGTATTCCGATTTTATTCCTCCGAGTAATGTCCCTTTTCTTCCTTTCAATGTCTCCAGCAGATATGAAGATGAAGACAAGGATGTCACCCATTCCAGCCACTGCAGCAGGCGCAGGTAAACGGGCCGCTTAGATCCCAAGATGGCGCCCGTGTCCTAACATAATGTGATGATGTCTTTATACAGCTGTGGATCCTGGGTCACATACAGCCACTTGAGGCTGCTGGAACTCTTCCGTGTGAGTGTCTGCAGGAGACAAACAGCCAACACACAACAAAAAGTCGGCTTTAAGGATGTGCCGCACGGTAAAAGGCGAGGAGCTTCGTCATGTGACGCAATGGTCCGCTGAGAAGAAGTTGAACCCTGAACTAGGACTAATCCACTGGACTCGAGATGATGGAATGATTGTGTAGTTCAAAGCGAAGTTCCGCAAACTTAAAGCTTCTGAAAAAACAAACGAAGGTGTCTTTATTTCACGGAGACCCCCTCCAACACTGTCAGAGGCCATCTGCAGGCCCCCGGGCCCCACTTTTGACCACTGCTGATCGAGATGGATGCCGTGTGTGAATTGTGCTCTGTGGTAATTTAATGGACAATACATAACGGGGCCTGTATATTTATTTCCGTGCGCTTCAGCGGCATCAAAAACAGTCACTTAACGGGGCAGGATTTATGGTGTTTGGGTAGCAAATTGGCCTTTGATGGTTCCCACGCAGGGGCGGCTGCATCCCCACGGAGCCTAATGGGCTCTGCTCTAATAGCGTCCCTCAATCATCGCCGCGAATCTGAAACATGAGCTCTTCGGCTGACAATTAGCAAACCAACATGGAGCAAGACGAGGACGTGATGGGTGAGGAACGCAGGATTCATCGGGATTTTCCAAACGCTCTTCATGAAATAAGGAAAAAACAAGCTATTCGTTTTGCCCCCCCTCCCTTTCTTTCAGCGGGTGGAGGCGGGTGAAGTTAAACTGATAAATTAGACCTCATTTATTGGACAACAGTTGGAGTCGATACCCAGGGGCCTCTGCTGCGCGGTGTGGTCGAGGCTCCACAGCCGCTAATTGGTTCACTCTGTGTGGATGAAAGGGGTGTTTGGTGGTGGTGGTCGAGGGGTGTTTAAGGGGGGGGGGGAGGGGGGGGTGGGGGGGGGGTGGGAGGGGGTGGGGTGGGAGGGGGGTGGGCAGGGGGCAGCCAGGACGAGCAGTGCTCACACACGCGCACAGGAGCGGTTGTCTTGCGGCGAACGTCCACGGCACACGCCGCGAAAACGGACGAGATGAGCGCTTGATTTGACAGCTGAGGTGGAGGGGTGGAGAGGCGGGCGGAGGAGTCATGTATAGATTTTTGTGTCTGTTGTTTTGGCTTATTTGTGTGCTTCTTTTACTCAGTCAATCAAATTTAATTGACACCGCTGGGCTGGGGCCGGGGGCCCCGCAACACGCTGGGATGACAGGCCTTTAATGCCAGAGAGGAGAGGAGGTTCTTCTGCCTGTGAAGGATGGAGGGGGGGCGAAGGCAGGGAGGGGGGCCGGAGGGTGACAGTTCCTCACCCCGTCAACAGCATTAATTGATGTGAGGACAGTGATGATGGATACTAATAAATACAACCTTTAATAAAAAAAGCTAATTAGATGGCGTCTGGTGCAAAGCGCTGATCAACACCATTCGTCTTCCAGCGAGGCCTTCGCACCGACACCCGCCCCCCATTTACATGCAGCTCGAGCTCAGCATTTGCATTTTGGCCTCAGCCAGATCCCGGCAACAACAAGTCCGTCCTTCACTTTGCTGTCTCACAAAGAGTCCAGCTGCTGATGCTCCTGTTCGTCCAAAGGCCCGAACCTGAGCAGGACACAGCCGGGTGCTGGCGTGAGGTGGCAGGACTCGATCGCTGCGTTCGGCTCTCAGGTTCCCTTAAGGAAAACCGTGCACTGAAGCTTTGCACCGGCCTGAAACCAAAATCCAACCCGATTCTGAAAGTGAATATTTAACGGTTAGAGGCGTGTGTGGATGGGATTTTCTGGCTTGTCCTCCATCCTCTGTGCTGTCTGCATCGCTTTTTATTGTCATTTCTTAAATGCACCAAAGGAGCAGCAGATCTGGTTCTCAGGCCTGGATCCCTGAACCTTTCAGCCTCCCACTCATGGACAGGGCCCCCACCCTTCTGGTCTGTCTGAGTCCGTTTGTGATGCCTGTTTGTTCATTTGTTCCTGGATGTTTTGTATTTTTCACCAATTTTTTTGGTCATTGGATTGGTGTTTCTGGTGCTTGTGTTCCTCAGTATCTCCAGAGCCCCTTGTTTCTACCCCCCTTGACCTTGGGTCCTGGTAGCCCCTATTTCTAAACGTACTCGCGCTAACTGCTGGTTCAGCTTTATTTAATCAGGAAAATGTGGGATCGGGATCTCTGAGGCAGACGTTTTGGAGTTTCTTTGAGCCACATCTCGTGATGCTCCTCAGTGTTCAAATTCACCTGCAGGCAGCAGCTACGTGGGATTTAACAGCAACGATGAAAGCATCAAGGAATCACATAAAAATATCAACCACAATCTCTGATTTTCAAATTGGTTTTATTCATTTAAATAGTTTCAGTTTGGATTTTGTCCGATTTTCTTTTAATTCTGCGTCCCACCTTTTTATTAAGAAAGGATGTAACAAACAGGAAAGAAAAGTCCTCAAAAAGACTCAAAACAGTTTAAAGCTCACGTTTTGGCTTTTTTTTGTTTTGATATATTCAAATTTATGGATGCCACAGTGGAAACATGAATCCAAACTGTAAAAATGTGTCAAATTAATTGATGTTCTGTTGAACCTTGTGACCACACTGCAATTTACTCCGAAACTTAAACTACATATTAGTAATTTTGATGATTTTGATTTGCTGCTAATGCTCTTATCACTTTTCATTCATTCTCTTGACTCCATCATTTGTCCTAAATATGTTTTTCCTTTTATTCACTTATTTTTGCTCTTCGTGGCTCATTTAAAGTAACCGCCCAACATTTACTTACTATTATTTATTAAAATCAGTGTTGCTAATGTGTGCAGTGAGACCGTGCTGCCGTCTGCTGGTCCGTAGTTCCCCTGCAGGGTCATCGGGGGGCAGCATTGCCGTTTCGAACAACCGCCACCGCCACCAGCAGCAGCAGCAGCAGAAACAATCAAAAGTCCAGCAGTAGCCGCGGTTTTGGTCTTTAGCAGTGCTTTGGCATTTAGCTCCTCTGTCACGCAGTCGATTTTGTTGATTCTGAGCATGAAAACAGCAGCGGTACCTTGTTAAAGTGTTTGTTCAGCCTTCAGACTGTTTGGCCCCCAAGGACCGACTCACTCAGAGCACGTATCATGAATAACCTGCAGTAAACTGGTGTCTTATTTTAATTTTCCTGCCTCCGTAATTGACAGTGGGCTCAGTTTCCTTTGGAGTGCAGAAACAGTTTGTGACCCCGGAGACGAGGCCGATCGTTGATGATGTTCTGTAAAATGTCAGAAATACACGAGTGTTACACTCAAGGAGATGATTGATTTTTTTCTCCCCCAATTTCTCCAAAGTTGCCTGTGCGGAAGCAGGAGGTTTTCAGCAGAGATGTTCTTTAATAAACGGCTGCTTCTCCCTCCTCATACGGGGCTGAAAGGACAACACCGAAGCTTAACGTGAGAGGAAAACCAGGAAAACGGGCACCATCACACTCCAAAAGTGTCTGTGGGTGGACGTCAGCGTTCAGCTGCACTAAGACGTTGAGCAGAATTTGAATGAACCCAACCTGTGTGTCTTTGGAGTGTGGAAACCCACGCAAGCACAGGGAGAACACGAGGCGCTACACAGAAGGTCTACGACCGGTCACGGATTCAAACCAGGGGCCTTCGAGCCGTGAGGCGGCAGCCAAAACCACTCCTCCACCGCACCGCCCTAGTCCTGCATCATAAAGAGCATCATAAAGGTGCGTCGTGACAGCTGACGTACCGGAGTCTGAACAGCTAAATAAAAGCAGCGAAAGAAAAGTGCCTCAGCATCACTACACACTGAGGCGAATGTCCGCATCATGAAGCCACATCCAGCCGGAAAAACGTTTGGAAAATGAAATGACCCATTCAGGGAATGTGTGGTTCAGGGTGTGTGTTTCCAAGGCTCGGAGAATAATGCACATGCTGCAGTGGGCTGCACCTTTACTTAAAACTGAGCTGGAATAATCTCACGGTGCCTGCAGAAGGTTTTTCACTAGTTTACAGAGAACGAGGCTCCAAGGACTCAATTACTTCACACATATCTTCATAACAATAACTTGTGAGGCTGTGACAATGGGCTGACCCGGTGCAAGTGTTTAATGGTGGACCGCCCGTGCGAACATGGTTTCGTCTGTCAGTTACAGCTCAGTGAGACGACGACGACACCGGAGCCTCAAACCTCTGACCGCTCGTTCTCACTCGCTCCGTTATCTCCACCTGAATGAAATAATTGTCAAATAAAACTCTCTCATTTCGCTGAGGGGTCCTCTGGGAGCCTCTTAGGGGCCCCCGAGGGTCCCCAGGCCCCACTTTGGGAGCGCTCGGTCGGTCGGGCCCACGTTTACAGGCTGCAGTAATGATGCTTGTTTGTCTGGCGCTCTGTAAATCACGCCGACATTAGAGCTGTCACAGGATCCACTGGAGGCACAGCAGACCATCACTAATGCCCTGAAGCCCCAGAGACGCCCCCGCCCCCCCGCCCGGATCTATAACGCCACAACCAGGCTGCCGAGGAGATAAAAGTAGTTTTAAACCCAAACACACCATCTTTAACAGGAACCTCTGGAGGATACGACTGATCATTTTACGGAAAGTTTTTAAATTAATCTGTAGAAGCTATAAGGCCAATTATAAGTTAGTGCTCTGATGTCATGCACTAACCGGCCATAACATTAGGACCACCTGGTGGGGCCTTCGTGGGTCCAGCACAGGAGGCTGAGCCAACACCTCAGACCGTTGCTGAATCATCACATGATTGGCTGTACTCTGTAAAAACAACGTTTGGGGGGGTCACGTGGCAAAGTAACATCAGTTTAGTCTGTATTTGAAAAGGGAATGTTGCCATCCTGTCAAACTGAGCCATTCTCCTCGATCACCAGGAACTGAAGCGCAGCCCGACTGTGAAATGATTCCTAGTTTGTGCTTGTGATCGTCCACTTCACGCGCTCATGCTACGGCTTACTGAGCGTCGAGAACATTAGAACTGAAATGTTCAGCAAACTGCGAAAGGAGGAGGAGGCGGCGTGTGAATACAACGAATAACAACTGGGCCAACATCCTGGGCTCTTCTCTGCGGTCGTTGTCGCTTCTTCGTGTTTTAACGAATGCTAATCGTCGCTTCCCAGCGATGCCACGCACCTTCTGAGCTTCTGGTAGGTGCCGCTTGTGACAAGGGCCATTTAATGGGACGATAACGAGCAAACCGGCTGCTAGTTTTGTGCTTGTACCTGCTTCTTGAAAGACAAGGTGCCAACCTAAGATCTGAGGTGTTATGTTAGGTTATTAATATTCGTTTGTGGCTTTAATTTAAACCCAAACTCAACACGTTGTCGGGACCCAGCGGCCGCCCCGTGTCCTCCTGTTCGTGGAATGTCGGTGCGTGTTTCCTCGGAGAGAACTGAATCCTGCTGCAGAGCCTCGCCTCTCCCTCCAACAACCTCTCCACCCTCAGCTGCATTTTGTCTTTATTTTCTGCAGAGTTCTTCATTCATTACGGCAGCTTTACTGGTGAGACGAGCGGCTTTTATTGCCACTGCTGCCTGGAAAATCGGTCAGAGTGGGCCGAGAGACTAACCTTTACACTGAGAGAGAGAGAGTTTGTTAGAGGAGAGATGGACGTTCAAACAGTAAACAGGAAGTCCACACTTACACCGACACGGTGTGTTGTGATATTTATTGGGATGCGACAGCTCCTTTAACCCTGCCCATCGACCGCCCAGCGCTCCCATTAAGGCTGACTGGGAAGTCCACAGGGAGAGAGAATCTGAGTGTTTGTCTCCGATCTTTAAAAAGAAAGAGGTTGTTGAGAGCTCGTGTGAGTGATGCTGCTGTGTGCGTTGATAGTGGAAAAGCAGGCGTTTTTAAGAGTCTGTTGTTGGACACGTCAGACGGCAATGCGGTTTATTGTTTATAGCTGATGTTTTCTGATGTGAAGTACAGTTGTGAGGTACTTGGACTGGATTATTTCCACTGCACGCTGCTTTTACTTCACACTTTTGCATTTACTCGTCACTTTGCAGTCATCCATCCTCAGCACAGACAAATTGAACTGATTTTTTTTTAGTCCAACAAATCTGGAAAACACTTTAACGGCCTCAAATGAAAGAGAGTGTGGGGAACTTGTAGCTTTATCACATTTTTAATCATGAGCTTTTTACTTGATTTGAAGTGGCACTTTTTTTTCATTTATGCATTTCTTTTCTCCTACAGTCCCAGGGATAAAGCCAATTTTTTTCATGGTTCGTGCAAGTTTGTGCAATTGACACAATTCAGAGGCAACTGATAAGACAGTGTGAATTCATGTACACACACGCAGAAGAAACATTTCTTCAACTTCTGTATTTCGACATGTTGGATGGGGTTCCCACTGTTTGCAGTATTTCAGTAGTAATCTAACATTATCATTTGGCAGCATAATACATCATAGAGTAAGTGCAGTGGTTTGTCTAAAAGCTTTAACTTTTATTCCTGATTCAAAGACATTTATCGTAGGTTGTTTCACAAACACGTAGAAAAGTAGTTCTGGTTCAGCCAGCAGGGGGAGCCGCTCTACGTTCCACCCTTCACGACTTCACACAGACTCCAGTTCATTCGGAAATCAAGCTCAAGCGTCGGGCAGCGGTAAAGCGGTATGTGGACCAGCACTGATTGGAGTCGGGATCTGGTCCTCTTTACTTCCCGGAGCAGAAGGGGCAGGAGTTGTTCTTGCTGGCCTGCAGCCACACTCTTATGCAGTCTTTGTGGATGATGTGGGAGCAGCTCAGTGGGTGGCGGCTCTCTGGATCCACGTGGTTCTGGCACATCAGGCAAAGTTTACGGGCCCCGGCAGACTGACCTCCACCTGCTGCTGCTGCTCTCTGAGGCGGAGGAGTCGGTCTCTGGATGGGGCCCGGCGGCGTGGGCCGGCTGATGGGCCTCGTGACCCCCTTCTCGCTCTGTGCCAACTTGAAGCCGACCTGCTCGATGACCTCCTCCATGGTCATGCCAGCTAATGTTCCCCGAGAGCTCTTCACCTGCTGCAGCAGGGACGTCAGCTGAGTCCTGTCACACTGCGGGAACTTCGTCTTGAGCTTTTCCAGGACTTTGTCCAGTTTCCCGGCCGGAGCTGACGGGGGGGCGGGGGCGGGGACGGCAGTAGCAAGGGCAGCAGGCGGAGGGGGGGAAGGAACTACTGGGTGTACAGGTTGAAAAGGAGGGGATGGGGAGAGGCTGGGAGTAGGCGTTACTCTCACTGGAGGTCTGAGGTGGGTCGGGGGTGGGTGCAGAGGCCTGAAATGGTGCGGGGGGTGCTGTGGTGTGGGGCGAGGCTGGAAGTAGTGTTCGGGATGAGGGGGGTGGTGAGGGTTGGGGTAGCGCTGACGGTACGGGGGGCGGTGCAACGGCTCCTGGTAGTGTGGGTGTTTGTGGAGATGGGGGGCTGGGTTAGGAGGAGGTGGGGCCGCGAACTGAGGGGGCGCTAGTTTCTGCATCACCTGATTGAATCTCAGGTCAGCCTGTGGGAGGAGAGAAGCACGACTGTTAGCGAAGATAACGGGGTTTTGTCTGTCTGACGGCAGAGGATGACGACAAACAGTCAGAGCCGCGACGTCATAACTAGTCACCTAGTCCTTGATGAAAATCTCAGTGTAAAGAAAAAAGATGCAAAACAAAAACATTCTTCGGCAACAATTAGAGTTACATCGGGTTTTTTTATTTAAATCACTTTATTGATCTTCTGTTGGTGAACAGGAAAACTCAAGATACAGCAAAGAAGCTGAAGCTGCCATCTGCTGTTTGTGAGTGACCTGCTTTCACTTTTTGAAAACTTGTGTTATATAATTCAAATTTCAAATCTTAAAACATTTCCACATTGCGGAAGTTATTGCAATTCTATAACTCAACATTCTGCATATATTTCGAAATAATTACACCTGCCTTTAGTCATCTGAGAAGCTTCAAGGATCTGTTTGTCAGCCTTCATTATCTGAATTGCATTTCATGCCTCATCCGCACCAGTTTTCAGACTTGGCGCCTGCTAGATCCTAAAGATTAGTCAACTAGTGCTCAAGTGTAAGTGATAGCTGCCGGACAGAGAACGGGATTCATAATCTTCCACTTTAAAACACAGATTATTTTCACTGATTACACGCTGCTCATCCAACCTCATCTTTAGCCATCGTCAGTCAGTTAGGAAAGCCTTCGCTACGTCACTCCTGTCTTACCATGGGGACGTGTGGCAGAGACGGTACGTTAATCCTGGGGAGAGAGTCTAGGTCCCGCCCCTGCTGGAGCTGCTGAAGAATCTCCTGGAAGCGGCTCTGGACCTCAGCCTGGCTCCTCCGGACCTGACCTTCCTTCTTCTCCCACTCCCGCCTCTCGGTGGGGTACTGCTGCGGGAACTCTGCCCTGAGAGCGTTCAGGTACTGCTGCACCTACGACAGAGAAGATCGATGTCAGAGTGCGGCCAGATGTGCTAAGTCCGCTGTGTGCTTCAGATGCAACAGGTAGGTCAATTTGAAGAGATTCTGCTGATTCTAACAGAAACTGAATCAGTTACTACCCAACGTGAAGGAATTATCAAATAAAAGAGGCAAAGGTGACGATGTGGTTTCATGACTGTTTGACTTTAATAAAAAAACGATTCGCCATCACCATCGGTGGCGTTTAGCGTTGCCGGTCAGAAAACAGCTGCCCAGTCACAGCAGAGCCTGTAAACAATGGGCTGAGTGCAGCCCCCCTGAGAACAGGCGGATCCATTAGATCAGTACGCGTGAACGCCTGGTCACAGCCTGCAGCCATAAGTTCGGAGCTCTGACGACTGATACCTCTCGGAGCCAGGCCTCGATGCGCGTCACGGCCACGTCCCTCTGCTTTTCCACTGCAGCGACCTCATCCTGTAAGGCCGTCAGCTCGGCTTCCTCGGACAGCGCCCTCATCCGCTCCATTTCCTGCCTCAGCTCCTCCAGCTCCTCCTGCCACCTCTGCTGCTCCTCGCTCTGCTCCTGTGTGAGCGCCATCAGCTTCTTCTCGCTCTCCTCCAGCTCCTTGGCCAACCTGATCCGAGACAGAACCGTCAGACGACGACCCCACACTGACACAGATATTACACAGCACTTCTACTGGTTTTTACCTGTTTCTTTCCTCCTCAGCTTTGTTCTTCTCCGTGGTCATTTCTTGGTTTTTAGATAGAAAGTTCTTCCTTGTGGCCTTTGAGTTGTTCAGCTGCAGTTTAACTCGCACAGAATCAAGTTTTTCGAGAATAGCCTGAAAACACAGTAACACATTTTGCTACAGCGCCCTGATTTCAACCGAGTGTGTGTCTGTGTCCGTTTGTCTGGCTGTCTGACCTGGTGCTGGCGGGTTGCCGCCTCCTTCTTCTTCGTGAGTTGTTGCAGGTGTTTCTCGTGTTCCACCTCCTCTTCACACTGCTTCTTGATCAGACCGTCATACTGCTCCGTCAAACTGGAGCCGTACTCCAACATGGCCTCCACCTGACGTTCCCAGTCTGGTTCTGTGTTGATGCCCTGCTCACCTGTGGTGCTGTCCGTCTGCACGGCTGCCTGAACCTTCTGCAGCACATCTGGAAATGTGAAACACAGACCTAAATTATAGGAAAACATAATTCTTGGACATGTAAATTATTTAAACACTCTGCTGCTCTCATGCTAATTGTAGTTTTCAAAGACAGCAGCACCGTGGGAAACGGTCAGCAGTATTATGTCAAACTGCTTAATTCATCTCAGATTATCATGGAAATGATAATGTTTATTTTTACCTATATCATTTCAGCCGTGTTGTTTTTGTTTAGATTTTGTTCATTTATATTTCCCTTTTATTTATTCATTTGATGTTTATGAAGAATGTTTATTCAATCTTTTAATTTTTCCACCTCATTTGTTATGGCACTTTTTAACTTTTTTTTTACCACTGTTTTGTTTGTACTGTTTACATTTGGAATAAGCTGATGACTTTTATGATTAGCTTTGCAAATGCATTTACATTTGACTGTTTAGTAAGTGATTAAAATGCATTTAGTTTATATTCAAACTTGGAACCTACAAATATCTCATGAAAACTGAATCAACTGACTTTTATTTCACTCGTTAGTCCTGAATAATCCGAACCTTTACTTCTTAGCTTCTCAACATTTAGTGTATGCGTTATTAACCTGTCCTCAAATCAACCAGCAAACAACAATCGGAGTGAAAGTCCTTGGATTTGGTTCTGGTTCCGCTTCACCTTCCACGGTCCCGTCGGCGGACTCCGTCCGGACCCGGCCCCCCCTCCTCCTCCTCCTCCCACATCACGCGCTGGGTGGGAAGCTCTTCTTCTCTGGTAGCCATATTAGCTGCGATCCTGCTAATATCCGAGCTAAGGCTAAACGGTCCCTCCGGTTCCGACCCAGACAGAGACAGACAGAGAATGGGCTCAGTCACGCGGCGGGTCGGGCGGCTACCTCAGCGTGAACTCTCTGTTAATAGAGCAGCTATTTAAATAAAAACGAATTACTTTATTAGCTGCTGTAAAACTAGCAGCTCACCTGGGTGATATTCTAAACCGGAAATGACAATGTGTGTCGTTGAATTTGATCCGACTGAAACTGCAGGATTTTCGGCGGTTCCTAGAACGCATCTGTGTGTTTGCTGCCACACAAAGATCGTCTATCAGAAGACAACTTTTGTTTTTATTAATGACAAATTGAATCGCTGAATAGGCAAATAAAAAAAAACGTCAGCAGACACAAAAAATACAGTATGGGTTTAACATGTAATTTCAGCAGTTTTCTTTCATTTATTGGTGAATTTCACGTTTTCGACAAAAAGTTTTCGACAAAAATTACTGTTCAGCCTTTAGTTTGAGAAAACAGAAATATAATCATGCAGTGTGCCAATTCATAAATTCTCCAACATCGCCAAAGCACAGATCATAACAATGCAACACGCAAATAAATGTACGGATGAGCCTGGAGGTTTTGTTAGAGATTTACTAATCTTATTTTTTACTGACCTTTCCAAAAAGGTCAGTAAGACATATTTAGTTATTATTTTGTAAATATATGTTTCAATGTTTTATTATGGTGGAAAAATAACAATTGCAATAGTATTCTATTATTGTGTTTTTTTGTTGTTGTTTTAGTTTTTTACTGTGCGTACTTAGTTTTTATTCTTTGTAGGACTTAACATTTTTTAATCATATTATTTGTTATATTTCAAGTTGGGCAAAGAGAACTTTGGTGTCCCTGTCATTTATTTACTTTTTACTTTTTAATTAAACAATAAAAATTAAAGCGGGGGTTACAGGGCGCAACCGGTGGGTGCGGGGAATCGGCGGCGGAGTGAGACCTCTCCAGCTCCAGCCGCTCTCCGGCTTCCACCGGGACTCGGTCACATGACAGCGCCGGGAGCACCTCCTGACTCCCCGCTCCTCCTCTCCTCCCCTCGCTGTCACTCGGCTGTTTTCTCGCCGTGTGAGGCGGTACGTGCCGTTCGTAGCTCTTCGCCATCGTCACAATCAAGCGCAGGGACGACGCGAACATGGCGGACACAGCCAGGGACCCTCCACCGCTGCACACCGACTTCCAGGAGCTGGAGGACGGGGAGGACCTGTTCCCGGAGCCGACCGCCCCACAGGAGGTGAGGAGGAGGCTGCGAGGGAGGCCGGGGGGAGCAGCGGCAGGCAGGGCGCGATGCCTCCAGCTGACGACCGATAGGAACTTAGAGGGGGGGGCGACCAGGCAGCGGACCCCGCAAACGCGGTCATTGTGAATGAGGTTCGGTGCGCGTTCGCACTGACGTCATTCAGCCAAAAAACGGCATCAACAGCGACGGGGGCCTGCGGAGCGACAGGTACATGAGCCGAGGAGGGTCAGAAAGGCGGAAATGATGCGCGCAGCCCGGAGTCAGGTGACAGTCACACAGGTGTGCGTGACACGTTCAGGGCACCCGGAAACACGTCCCCACTCACACGTGTTCTTTTGTGATGTCAGCGCTCCGCTTCAACTGTCCACGAATCATAGCATTTATGAATTCAGATTATCAGTCAAGATTAACGGTCAACTTTTCGACTTTACAAAGTACAAGAAACTTCATAGGTTTAGAATCAGCTCGGCTCATGCTACAAAACTGAAGGTGACGCGCTTGGCGAAGGTGTGTGATTGTGTGATGAATCTCCATAACGTCCCGGCCTTCGAAAACTGATTGCGTTCATTTCTTTGACCTTTCCCATGTGAGGAGCGAGTGAGCAGCGTTCGGGACGCTAACGCTGAGGTGATGAGAGCGGCAGGACGCCCGTTTTCTGCCGTTTCCTCTCTGACTCGAACACACGTTTTTGTTGTTCGTGTTACTCTGAAGACACTGTCTGAAGAACACAAACTTACTGCGTGTCATCAAGTTTTTATTGATTTTTCTGCTAATTAAGGGAACAGTTTTTGAACTTTGAGGAGTTCATGCTACTGCAGCCTGTTAGCTTAGCTTAGCACTGACAGCTCAGCAGCTAACCCAACAATTATATCCTCTATGATAAAAAGTAACAACTTGGTTTCAGCTTTAGCTTAAATTTTACCCTTGAATATTTTCAGGAGCATAAAATTTTTACTCTGCTCATTTCATTGTATGACTCTGGTGCTGACTTTGCCCTTTGTCGCTTTTAAATTGCAGACAAACGTGTGACTTCAGTGAGACTCTCAAGCGTTTGTGTCGGTTACAAGAGTCAGAATTAAATGATGGAATAGAGGAAATTATGAGCACGTTGCATAAGTTGTGACCTGAAGTGGGAATTTGTGGATCGCGTCGTTGCCGCGGTTTCCTCACTGCTTGACTGATTTAGAAATGCTGTTGTCTTTCTCCACTGTTTCCATTATTAACAACTTTTCTTTTGACAGTTGTCAAAAATGATTTTTGACACATTAAATCTAAAGGTTTATCTCCTGGACAGACTGGGGGCGGAATCAGGTTTGAATCAGGTAGAAAACAGGAAGATTGAGATTTGATTTGATTGAAATGATTATTATTATTGTAAAACTTACAACTGTGTTGAAACAAACTTGACAGACTGACACACACACACACACACACACACACAGGCCCGTTTTTCTCTTTTTGTCATGTCAGCAGTCTGCATTTCATTCCTGGTGATGATTGTCTTCCTTGAGTGTCACAACAGCTCTTCAGTGACCTGTGTGTGTGTGTGTGTGTGTGTGTGTGTGTGTGTGTGTGTGTGTGTGTGTTAGTCATCCGTTTCCCGTGTGAGAAGCTCATTTAGCCTGTTTTCACGACCAACTTTCTGCCTCACAAGCAGCAATAAACAGATGAAAGACGTTAACCACCAACAGTCACTGCTCTTCACGCTGGACTGTGGGATTAATTGCGTTGTTCAAACGGCTTCTCACGTTTCCTCCTTGGAAGTGTCTCAGTTTTCAGATTCGCTTCTGTCATTCTGCACTCAGCTGCCAGTTTATTAGGAACACCTACTGTATTTATACAAGCAGGAGCCCGTGGGAACCCATAAACCACCAGAATCCACTAGGCACAAGGTTCCACTGTAGTTTCCTTCATTTCCTGCAGAAAGTTTTTTCGGAACTGTTACATTTTCTAAAGGAGTCCAAAAGGATGACTCCAGTTCTACAGGAGCACATTCACATTAGAGATCTCTGTGTAACTTCTGTGTTTTTGTGTCATTATTATTATTATTATTATTATTATTATTAAGTGCTAGTAGTAAAATGTCCCATTTTCCTTTATGATCGTGAATATTTGCTCCACAGAGTGATACAACATTTGACAGTAAATATTCAGCGGCTTTATCGTTGTCATATAAGGAAAAACTTCACTGTGAGACCAAGTGTTTTGGTCATAGATGCGGAGATGCAGCTGGACAGAGGTTCATATTCTCTCCCCCCAGCGAACAGGTCACTGCCTGTGGTGGCTGTTAATGTAGAAATCTAACGTCATGTACATCGGAGACGGGGCGTTTCAAAGCTTTTACGCATGAGACAAGCCAAAGTGTAGCTGCAGTGCATCTCCACGGAGCTTCTGCCGGGTAGACCTGAACATCTAAATGTCTCCACATCAGTATTGTCGTTTAACCAACTTCATGCGAAACCTGCAGAGAAAATTAACGAGAGGAGATAAAGTTCAAGAAACAAGCTGGAAATGGGAACATGTAAGAATTTTATAGGGAAAGCGGGTGTGAAAGTGATCAGCTGGTGTTGCATTATAGAAGGACGGTTGCAGATAAAAGTCCAACATTCAAACCTTTTAAGTAACCACACACCCAGATGGTCACGGTTTAGACTTTATCTTTAATACATCAATGTCTTTGTTTCCCTTTTCATATTTTGTAAATACTGATGTTTTAATTACTGCAATAAGAGCTTATTATTCTGCACGTGTGTCCTGGACTTGGACTGGTCCGGGTGGTTGGTTTAACTCTTTGCTTAGTTTCAGTGCGGCTCAGACACTGTAAAGACTGAGTAAAGTCGGCTCAGTAAGACACGGACGTCTAAATACAGATGTTACAGCTGCGACTTTTATTTTAGTCGGTTTGTTCTGTGTTTAATCCGGTCAGGTGCAGTTTGTTGTGAATTTTCTGGAACTCCGTCCAGTTTCGACTCGGAATTCTGATGTGGGGACGAGTGTGAAACAGCTGCGTGTTGACTGGATGCAGCAGCCTGTGTGTGTGTGTAGTATTTCCTCTGACCCCTCACTGTGTTTTTGCTGACTAAGGAGGGAGGAAGCTGCTCGTTATCATCACTCATTTCCTCTTCTGTCCCTCCACACACACACACACACACACACACACACACACACACACACACACACACTCTCTCTCTCGTTCTGTCCTCTCAGCTAAATTCCCTCCATCTTACTGCTCCTTCCTCTTCTCCCGAGCTCCAGCTGTGAGCATGGCTCCAAGTTTGTCCGCAGGTGTGTGTGTGTGTGTGTGTGTGTGTGTTTTCCACGTTTTATTTTAGCAGCTGATTGTTTCAGGTTTTTGTTCGCTTCACTTTTCGAAAATGGGCCACATATGTTTGTCTGGTTTATTTCACCAGATTGTAAACTGTGTCTAACACGTGTTCTTCTTCCTCTTCCAATCAAATCCAGACATGCACTAAATTGTCCCTCCAATACAAACCGCCTGTGTGTTGGTGTCAAAGTGATGAGCTTGTGTTTGTGAAGCCGTGTAGAGGCCCGGTTGCAGGTCCTACATAAAGCTCAAACTTTTCTGAAGACACAGTGCAAAAGCATCAGCTTTAACAATATTAATATTTAAGGAGATCAAGAAGTCATGAAGGCAGAACGTCTCATTGCACCATATGATGACTGCACGTTTTGCGTCTGTCAAATATAATGTGAATTACTTATACCTGATGGGTAAAATCTAATTTAATTCAATTTATTTATTTGATTCAATTTAGTTAATGAGATTCTGAAAACTAGCCAAAATTAGCTGTATGGAGTAAAAGTGCAATATTTGTGTTTAAAATGTAAAATACTGAGTTATAGACGAAACACCTCGGGATGAAGGACGGTGTTTCGGTAAGTGCGTGCAGTGACTTCTGACCTACATCACCTTTCTGTGAAGAATTCAGCTCACGATGCTTTTTTTACCCAGCGATGATTGTTGGTCGCAGCAGTCTGCCGTGAGGAAGTCCCTGACTCTGCTGTGAGGTGCTCACGGTGTCTTGTAAAGCTGAAAACGTTGCCCCCAGACTGAACGTCACGTTCAAACAGCTGATGCATTTTGTTGTTTCGTTGTGGAGAGAGAGGCGGCTGACAGACGTGCAGATGTTTGAACAGTCATTTCATCCGTGTTGAACATCAGAACTTTCAAGCTGGAACCTAAACATGGAAGCTTGTTTGAAACTTAAGACCAACGCAGCTTCTCGTGGCTCGTTGACGGTTGAGTTTTGGCTTTAATATGCATCAGCCATCAAACAGTCGACCGCATTCACCATATCTGGGGGGGCAGAGACTAGAGCCAACAGCCAGCAGACACATACGTTCTGCATCCGTGCGAGAAGAAAAGAACAGCAGCAGGTGGCCGTCGTCTGTGTTTGTCATTAAACAAGAAAATGGAAAAACTGCACATATGCCAACTATCCACAGTGTGACGTGGTACAGAACCGGGCTGTCCTGAACTCATCCGATCAGTTGTTTTCCACTTTCTTCACGCCATTCAGCCACGTGGCTGAGAAAATGCTCTCATATTGGAACGATTCTCTTTGCGCCCGATGATTTGCTAAACTAAACAGCCATTCACAGCGGTCAGTGTCGCTGACCGTTCACACACACACACACACAAGCACACACACACAACGGCTGTGTGTGAGATAAAGTTGTGACACACCCTGATTCACTAACTGTCGTCTGCTCATGCAAATGTGCCACAGAGAACAAGAGGTGAAATGCTTTGCTGAGCCCAACACTAACCCAACACGGGTTGAACTCGACACCGTTCCACCTTTTATTTTGTTAAAGAGAGAAACTCACTTTGTCAAAACAATATGACGCAACACATCGAAAACAGGCACCAGTGGCATTAAATAAACAACTTAAACATATTCACACCAAAATCACCTTTGACAAAACAGTTGCATTGTCTCAAAACTATCAAACATAATGTTTCCTAAAGCTTCAGCTTCACCTGCTGTTCTTCCCATCGACAGGAACGTTAGTTCCAGCTAATGTTGCAGCCCCAGCGGCGAGAGTCGTCGTCAAACATCAAAACACATTCAAAAATAATGCATACAAGTGTTCAGGATGGGCTCACAGCGTCTGTTTTTTGGGGGGGGGACATGGTCTTCAAAGTAATGGGTGTAAAAAGGCTGTAGTCTGCAGCTTCAGACACACACACCAGTTTGTGAGTCGCAGCCTCTGTGTCTTCAGCACGAGTTAGTCATCAGTGCTGTGAAGTGAAGCTCCGTGTTTCTGTGGAAGCAGCAGTGGCTGCCGCTGTGACGTCACACGCTGATCAATCAGCCGCAGGAAGCTCCAGGGTCCAGCAGGATGGACCTCACACACGTTTGTACCTCTGTACTTGTCATTTATTCCGGAAACATAATACAATGCCCAACCCCCACATTAACCAAAACCAAATTCTCACCCTGACCCTTAAACCCAGTCTTGACCCTCAGAAATCCCTTTTTTAGCTTCAGGACTTGCCAAAATGTCCTCACTTCCCACAAATGTGCTTTAAAACTACATTTGGTCCTCACTAAGTAGTTTCTACAGGAACACACACACCCGCACTGCGCGACAGTGTTCAGTTGCAGAGCCAATGATGTTGAAGGTGGCATCTAACAATGTAAAAAGTTCTGAGATTAAAATAAAACGTATACTTTTATATTAAAACTAAGCTTCAGGTGAAATCTTAACTCGTAGTGGGGCCATAAACCTCACACTTGCACTGACACGTGCAGGATAAACACACAGAGCGATGTAGAACCGGGAGGTGGGCCGCGCACATGTGCAGTATATAAACCCGTCCGCGTTTGGACACGTGTGCAGACTAAACGGGACGTGAAAAGAGTGTTTCAGTCTGTTTATTCGTGTCATAATGTGTGTGTGTGTGTGTTTGTGTGTGTACAGTCCGGACCAGCCAGTCTACCTGCTGAAGACATCAGCACCAACTCAAATGGACCCAGACAGGACTCGCTATTTGATGACGACCCTGAGGACCTGTTTGCAGGTGATCACACACACACTCATGCGATGTGTTAAACATCAGCGTTCGTACATGTACACGAGTCCACTGTGTCCTGTGTCCTGTGTCCTGGTGCCGTCCCACACACGTCTTCAGGCGTCTTGCTCGTATTAAATGTGTCCGTAGGTCAGAGGTGACCTGTCACACCACGACAATTGCTGATATCGACTGATAACGCTCGATTCAGACTCGAAGTGGTTGGAAAAGATCTAGTGTGTAAGTCACACACTCCCAGAATTTGATGGATTCATCACAGCTTCACCTTTTTCAGCACAAATGTGTCTCCTGTTAGTCACTTTGATCTACGTACTGCAGAAGAAACTGTCCCACCCGACTTGGTTAGTTTCACGTGAGCCTAAGACGAAGCTTTGAGTCGCACCGCAGATCCTGTGGGACATTAGGCTTAACGTCAGAGCGTCACCTGACTGTGAGGAAAACGGCGAACCTGTCCTCCGTTTGTCATCACCTTCACACACACTCTGTGTCTCTGTGTTTGTGTTGTAGAGGCCACAGAGGAGGTTTCGTTGGACAGTCCAGAGAGAGACGTCCTGCTGTCCGACGGCCCGTCACCCGCCATCACCCCCATCACCCCTCCCACCTCCGTCATCACCCCTCACATTGGTCACACTCACGACGACATGTTCACACACTCTTCGTTCGACGAGGTGACCGCTCTAACACACACACACACACACACACACACACACACACCACCTTTTATTATGACGAGAGGAGACTTTAGTCTGTGGTCATTGGACTCTTCGAGGTCATTGAAGGTTTTTGATGAAATTTCAAAATAAAGTAAAAACAAAAATTTATCCAAACTTTATTACCTAACAACCATAACTGTCGTGGTATGATGTATGTATAGTTTTTAATATAGTTTTTACTCACAGTAAAAGGAGAGAACAGATGTGTTCAGACACAAAGTTGTCAAGATTAAAAATGAAATATTAACATAAGACATGGGACCTTCCCTGGGGGGAAATTCCCGTTTCTAGGCTGTTATCCACATATAAAGAAAGAAGAATGAAGGACAAGCTGCTCATCAGCTGCTGTCGTCACACACTCACACACTCACTGTGGGAAAAAGTCTGGAGACCTGAAACGCTGGAAAACGTGATGCCGCCGTCCTTTCACAACAGTTTCTGTTTTTGTGCAGATGGATGAGGAGGAGGGCGGGGACTCATTCGACATAAACATATCTGTGTCTGACCCAGAGAAAGTGGGTGAGTACACTAATTTCACAAGCCCGTGGTCCTGGAATGTCCTGGAATATCCTGGAGCAGTGTGAGATGAACTGAAAGTGACGAAGCTTCAGTGATATTAGCGATTTAATCACAGATTGACATCAATCCAAGGTGTTTCCCTGTTTATTTCTCCATTTTATTGCTCATGTCTGGTCCTGCCTCCCCCTCCCTGAGGAGAGTAAACGTGTCGAAGTGAAATTTGGTTCCTCTCATTGTGCTGTCAGCACAAACTCCGAGGGAGATGAAGGAAATTGCAGAGTCGACACAGACAGAGGCCAGCAGTCTGCTCCGTCACCCTGTTAGTCATCACGCTGCCAAATTATTGTGCTAATGCTTTATTGATGCTCTGCGGCGGCTCTGCTGGTGCCCCCCACAGGCCCCAGCGTGCCCCTGCAGCCGCCACTCAAAAGACACCGTGATGATTTAGTGATGTGGAGTTAAATGTTTAACAGCCGCATGCGAGCGTCTTTCTTTAAATAGAAACACGGTCACAAAGAGGCAGTAAATTCACACACACGACGCCAGTTGGAAATGTGATCCGAGTCTGCGGCTGTTTCAATGTGTTTCTGTGTTTAGAGCGTCACAGCGGTGACGTAGTGAGGAAACACTCGTGTCTGTGTGTGTGTGTGTAAACACTGTGTGGGTGTGTTCCAGGTGACGGGATGAATGCGTACATGGCCTACAAAGTTACCACCAAGGTGAGAAACTTTTTACTTTTATTATTGTCCATGTGCAATATGAGCCCATTTAAATTTGTAAGGGAAAAATATTTCACATGTTTGTGTATTTATTGTAAGTGATGGAAGCAACCTCTTCCTAGAACTCACTCCGGTGTGACTCCAATGCCCAGAGTAATGCTAATAATGACATGCAGTTTGGTAACATTAAAGTCATACTGTAAATACTGTAGCTTTGTAATATGACGTCATGAATAGTGAAAACCAGCATGTACGGCTTCACGCAGCTTTCAGTCTGTGTTTTTCTACCAACCAACAAATCGTCCTCGACCTGCAGCTTCTTCTTGTTTTTCACTCTCTCCCTCGTTTCTCCTCCTGTCTGTCACTCAGACCTCCATGTCTTTGTTCAAGCGGAACGAGTTTTCAGTAAAAAGGCGTTTCAGTGATTTCCTGGGTCTGCACAGTAAACTTGCCTCCAAGTACCTGCACATAGGCTACATCGTCCCCCCGGCACCAGAGAAAAGCATCGTGGGTAAGTAGAGTCGCACGTCGGTCCGTACACGCTCGTGTGCTAGCGGTCATTAGCCGTCGTCCTCAACACGTCTGTTCTGTTCACGAGTCTCTCTGGCTCTGCAGGAATGACCAAGGTGAAGGTGGGGAAGGAGGATCAGTCGTCCAACGAGTTTGTGGAGAAGAGGAGGTCGGCACTGGAGAGGTACGATGGACCCAGAGTGACCAATACACAAACGTTGCACAGTGATCGAACGTGTGTTGGATTAGAAGCTTCCATATCATCCCATAATTTCACGGAGCCGTCGTGTCAGACAGCTAATTCATCCCAGACTCCCTCTGAACGTGGCACTTAGATCGTTATCCTATGACAACTGTTGCATTCAAAGATGCTTTGGCATCTGAGACATACAGAATTTATATGTTAATATATTTGTTTTTTAATCAAGACTATTAGTTTTTGATATCTTTTGGACATTATTTCACATTTTTTCTGTACAAACCTGCAAAATTGTCAGGATAAATATCTGTTGTTGTTATTTGCGGATACAGTTGTGGTCGCTGTTCAACTGTGGTTGTGGTTTTAAATTCACCCTGATTTTGTTGGTGTTTGCACAGAGAACGAGGTGCATCGGCTCCAGCATCTCTAAGCCCTCGACAGGATAACGTGTTTTACATAATGAGCGGATGAATTTTGTGTTAAAGTGAACAGGAAACTGTGCAGAAACATGTTCCTGTTCCGTGTTACCACACGACAACAGATCAGCCAACGTGAATTGAGCGTGACTATATCCTCGTCTTCTGTACGTGTGTGTCTGTGTGTAACTGTGGGCAAGACCAACCTGCCCAGATGTTTTAGAGGCTGAAAGGTTAAACCACAAATATTAGATACATCATTATCACAGCACGTGTTGCAGCGTCTGTGTTGAATACCGAGCAGCACGGAAGGGCGAGGATGGTGGTGGGCGGCGCTGACATTCTGCTGCCCTTTTATTGATGGCCTTTGATTGACGGGAAGGTCAGCCAGTGACAGCTGATGGAGCTCAGGGCTGCAGAACTCCACACTGATGGACACACACACACACACACAGATGAACAAGTGTCACGTTAATCAGGACAGAAATTTACATTTATCAAAAATGTCGAAAGGAAATCCTTGATCTTAAAGAGCCAGAGCATCAGTTACAAACCTGTTTCCAGAAACGCTGGGACTCTCTGAAAAGTTAAGAGTTTCAACGATTTTCAGATGATTTCCGCTTGTTTTTTGTTTTTTGATAGTGGAGGTTCATCGTAACTTGTGCATGTACAGAAAAACTGTTAATTCACTCCACAATCACGTCAGGACCTCGTCCCGTGCATCCAGAGATTTATCTGAACATTTTATTTGTACATTTGAATGTCTTTGCTGTTTGACATTGGGAAACATTATTTTAAACCCTGATGACCAGCCGCCGCTTGTCTAACATCATTAGATGTTCCTCCAGCTGTTAAATTTAAAAACATAAACATTTGCAATGTTTTTGATGTTATTACATTGTCTTTTCAACTTTGTTTACTGCTCAAATTGATCAAAAAGCGTTAATTTTCAGCTTGTGTTTTTGAGCTATTGGTGACCCAGATCCTCAGCCTCAGCACCTTTTTTAGGATTAACGAATGTAACTGGCAGCTTTTTCCACAAATGACAACCTCGTAGAGCTGAAGGTTTCGTTTTTGACACCAACCGTAGCTGGTTTCACACAGAAACGAGACGAGGACGTGTCGTGAAAATAAGAGACGGCTGCTTTCACTTGGTGTCTTTGTTCTGTTTCAGGTATCTGATGAGGACAGTGAAGCATCCCGTCCTGCTGAAAGATCCGGACGTCCTGCAGTTTCTGGAGAGCTCAGACGTAAATGACAAATTTTATAACTTGTCAGTGTTTGTTATGAATCTCATCAAACATCATCGTTAACGATCGGTTTGTGCTAGTACAGCAGGTCAGGTGGGAAATGAGCTTCGAGACTTCACAGCCCAAACTTATTTAACTGTGTGTGTTGCAGCACTGGTGCCACTGATTAACGCCCAGTAAGAAGTCGGAGCATTTGTCCCACTAATATTATTAATTTAGTTTTTGTAAAATGTTTGTGACTGTGTCCACACGCTGCTGATAGCAACGACCACGTGTCTTATCCGGTGTGTCTTTGTGTTTGACGAGGACACATCACCTCTGTTTACAAAAGGTGAAGCTGTGCAGGTTAGTCTCTAGCTGCCAGGTGGGTAATACTAGTTCAGAGCTCTCTGCAAATATCAGGCCGAGTCAGGAACGACAAACGGAGCTAACCCATCAATGCAGTGGCTCTCAGGCATCAGGCATCAGAGTCGAGATTCAGGAGCCGCATTTGCCGAGCAAGTTCAGTCGCATCGGAACGGACTTTTCTATCTGAGTCTGCAGGGAGAGCTGTTGCACTGGAGATTATTGCAGGTTTTCCAGTTGAAGAAGAGCTTGTCCGTCCCGAGTTCCACCTGTTCCACCTATTTTGTGCCTAATGCTGCTCTGACAACAGCTGGAAAGAAGCGGTTTTATTTGTGACAGTGGTGACAGATGTTTTCACGAGGGGAGATGCAGATACAGTTGATAATTCTCTGAAGGTTCCGTCCACGTCGGTGAGCAAGTGGTTAGTGCCGCTGCCTCACAGCTAAAAGGTCCACGGTTTGAATCCACCAGTCGCCTTTGGCTTTTTTGTGTGTTTGCATGTCACCCCGTAACCCATGAACTGCTCCAGGTCCTCTGACCCCGTTAGTGCTTGACCGTCTTCATACCTGCCTGTACGTTGTCCACCACCGTTTTTGGGGAATTGCTGCCTCCCACTGGTGTAGAGGTGTCATGGCCTCATTCGTCCTGACGTGGTGATGATGAAAACTAGGGAGCAGTGCATATTGTTTCTGGAATAAAGTGAAGTAAAACGATGGGTGGTGGATTTTACAGTGCTGCAGACCGTTGCAGGCCTTTGAAATATCAGGGCAGCAAAGGCAGAGATGTCCGAGCGACAGTGATCCAGTCAAGTGACAGTGGTAGAGTTTAATATTCACCTTAAAGATATTTCCACACACTCCCCCTAGCAGATTAATAATGTCAAGACTCACTTCTATTGGCCGAAAACAACTAACCTGCCCTAAAAAAACAAAAAGCCTCCAGTTGTCCAGTTTCTTCTTTCGTCCATCGAGCAGCGAAACGTCCAACAAGGTCAAAGCGATGAGTCTCCGCCTGTGACGGAGCCTCTAAAAACTGCCTCAGGGTTTAAGGGTTTGCAGCGTTTCCTGTTTCTTCACCTTATTGTCCAGTCCCACTAAATCCTCTGTAACATTTGGTCCTGTCTCCCCTCTGCCTCTTTCACCCCCTCGCTGCCTCACACCTAACTGTTAGCAGGATTGTGTTGTGAAGGAGCCGGCAGTCGTTGGGTCTAGAATAAATGGCCCCGTGTCACCGATTTAACAGATGAATCGCTCGGACGCTTGACCGAGCGTGTCGGTCCGTCCGGCTCACTTAATGAAACACAGCCAGAGAAGGGGGCTGAAGGTTTGAGGGGGACTAATGGGACCGAGCTGCAATTGAAAGCTATTTTTACCCCCCGCCTCTGCTCATTTACCCTTGTCCCTCCATCAGCGAGGGCCCCGGGGACCGAAGCGTCCCCTGACTGCTGCCGCTCCTGTTAAATGAGATTAGAGAGGAAAGGAGGGGGGGGGTGAATGTGTTCCACCTTCAGAGGAAAACCTCGTATGTGCAGGAAAAAAGTAAACTTTCCCAAAATGAAGAAAAATGAGCCTATTTTCAGATGTGGTGGGTTCCGGGTCGGATTCTGAGCCTGTGCAAAGTTCCTCTGCGCATTAATGTGATTGGACCTAAAACACGGGAGACATTACAAATCAGAGGGGGGGGGGACGGCAAGAACCCGAGAAAAGTAAGAAACAGAGCAAGTAAAGGAAATAAATAACGTAAGTGTAAATCAGGTCAGAGCGAAAAATGACTCGCCAACAGAACATGAATGAAACGGACAAGGAGAAAAAAGCCGTGGGTGTGATGAACAGGCCGCAGAGTCGAAGAGCAAACGGTGTGTGTAATCCAGCAGAAAATGTAGAGTTTAGCAGATAAAGATCGATTGACAGACGGGATGAATGTGGAATCTAACAGCACGTGAAAACCTGCGTGTCCCCCTCTTTTACCCCCTGTCCTCTGTGCTCCTTCTGCAGTTACCACGGGCGGTCAGCACTCAGGCTCTGAGCAGCGCCGGACTGCTCCGAATGGTCAACAAGGCGGCGGACGCCGTCAACAAGATGACCATCAAGATGAATGAGTCAGACGCTGTGAGTGAAGGACAGAGAGGTGGACAGAAAGGACGGGGGGGGGGGAACATTGTGATTGTGCTGAACCTGCCTGATCTGATCTAATGTGTCTCTCAGTGGTTTGAGGAGAAGCAGCAACATTTTGAAAATCTGGACGTTCAGCTGAGGAAACTTCATGCCAGCGTGGAGTCTCTGGTGTGTCACAGGAAAGGTGTGTGTGTGTGTGTGTGTGTGAGACACTACACTTCACAATGGCAGCGCTGTTTTTTTATCACTTCGCTACTTTCTCCGGACCATGAAAGTTTTACGGGCAAGACAATTGTGTCTTGTTACTGTATGTCTGATAAATACATACACCATAAAACCAACAAAAGATTGTGTTTGATTAATTCAATGATATGACTGAACAGCGTAAAAAAGACGAGACAACCCATTAAATACATTTGCCAACACAATAGAACAGTCAATCAGAAAAATGGTTCAGTCCACGGCTTTGGAAAACAAACGTGTTATTCACAATTTCCATTGATGGGCAGCGAGAAAAGTAGCTCTTGAAACCGTTCTCAGGTTCTGGTTCATAAGGAATTATTGATTTTTTGTATTTAGGCCAATTCCATTAACCGAGGAAGTAACTGGGAGCCGAGTTGGCGTAATACATTTGTGAGTTTTGTTCGAGGTTGCAATCGTTGACATTCTGAAGTTCTGATCAGTTTTTGTGAAGTGAATGTGTGACGCGACCACTAAGTCTTATCGCAGCGACGTGGAGTTTATTTTTGGGGAGGCTCCATGTTTAGCCACGACCTGCACCTGAGCCCTGACTTTGTCCTCGCCTCCTCCTCAGAGCTCTCGGTGAACACGGCGCAGTTCGCCAAGTCGGCGGCCATGTTGGGGAACAGCGAGGACCACACGGCTCTGTCACGAGCTCTGTCTCAGCTGGCCGAGGTGGAGGAGAAGATCGACCAGCTGCACCAGGACCAGGCCAACGCAGACTTCTACCTGTTCTCCGAGCTACTGGGAGACTACGTCCGCCTCATCACCGCTGTCAAGGTCAGACTGGCACTGCTGCCACTTCCTGTTTTATGTAATCGGGACTTGTGGGACACTCGGTGCATTAAACCGTGCGTGTGTGTGTGTCCTTAGGGTGTGTTTGACCACCGCATGAAGACCTGGCAGAAGTGGCAGGATGCTCAGATGCTGCTTCAGAAGAAAAGAGAAGCTGAAGCCAAACTGCAGTTCACCAACAAACCGGACAAACTGCAACAGGCCAAAGATGAGATCAAAGAGGTGAGACGATGGGGGGGGCAGTACAGAGACGAGGCGCACGGCTACGTCCGTTCATCCAGCTGCTAAACCACCGCAGTGTGAACTGGAAAAAATACTTACATTTACTGCCGAGTCAGGTCGCCTCGCTCTCTGGCTGTTGGCGTGTCCACTCGCACAAAACAAGCGCACCTTCACAGCTCAGTTGTGTGGAAACTTTTTGGCCGCATATAAATGTTGTTTTCTTCCAGTTTGCAGACTTCACACGCACGACAAACAAGAGCGGAGAGAGCAGAAAAGTACTTTATTAGAGCGTCTGTTGAAGCTGTCACCACACAAATTCATCCTCGGCGCTGTCAGGCGGCGCGCGCACACAGACACACAGCAGCCGGCCCGGTCGGGGGTCTGTGGATTAGAGCAGACGAGCTGTCAGACGTGGGGTTTCAGGGGTGGAGGGGCTGTCAGAAGCTGCAGACGAGGACAGATCGCAGTAGAGTTACAACCAACATTTATTTGGAGCCGACGAGAGTTTTGCCGCCTGTCAGGACTCAGGTTCTGCTTCACGCCTTGACAGCGAATCCGAGAAAAGAGTTTTTTACTTGGCGCTGCTGCTTCTGGAAACCTGCTCCAACAGAGGAGCTCCTGAGAAAATACCTCTTCATACAATCAGGTTTTCCATCGACTTATTCGTCTCGTCGGTTTAGAAACGTGAGCTTAAAGTGTTTGTTTGTCGGAAGGTTGGAAACGTGAACATCTTCCTGTCAGATGCAGATTCTTCATACAAGATTTGACCAGCTAGTACGTGATACAGCTGGTCATACGTAATACATATAAATAAATAAATAAATCTTCTCACACTGCACATCAGTGCAACTTCACCACGAACTGTGACCTCAGTCATAAGCACAGAGTGGAATTATCACCTTTATGACAGACTTTTGTTCATGGCAGAGCTGCTGTTTGGATTGTACAGGTGTACCTAATAAAGTGGCCAGTGAGTGTAATACTTACAGCTGAGAGTGTGTAACAGGCCTCTAGAGCTGAAAAATATGCCAACATTTGAAAATAAAGTTGAACAATATGTTTCAATTATTATAGTATAAATGATAAAACCGAGTTTTGCTTATGTCTTATGATTATGCTCATCGCAGCCTGCAGGAGCGTGAACGTCACCGTCCGTGTGGCTTGAGCTGAGCCGTGTGAGTGTGACTGTGTGATCACGACGACAGCCAGGAATCAGCATCAGCTCATTGTGTTTATTAGAGTCAGAGCGAGGAGGGTCAGAGAAACATATTTTTAATTTCACTAATTTTATCACCGCAAAAAAACATCAATTTCATCACGTCATAAAACTGCGGCACATAAATAAAAGATCTGAATGAAAGAGCCGGTTCCTCTGTGCGTTGAAGCTGCTGGTCACATGTTTAAGACTTGAACGGCGGCTTCTGTCGTCTCCCGCTTCAGATCTGAGGGAAAATCGGCTTAATCACATGTTGAGGTGTTGAACATTCACATGAAATATTGTGGGACTGAGAATGTCCCGGAGCATCTTTGTCCGTCCTCTGTGGCTCAGAACGAAGACCGTTTTCAACCTGACGTTTCCAGTCGATGCTCATGAAATGCAGGATGAAGGTAAATGGTTAGTGTGGGCGGTGATTCTAATCGTAAGCACATAACTCACTTGAAAGTCATTGAACACTGGAATGTTCATTATCGGTGCAGAACCGGGATCAGCTCATCCAACCCTCCAAACCTTCTGTCACTGCATAAGAACGTCTCTGATTCTTCACAGAGCTTCTGTGGTTCTAAATTTAATTAGGTTCCTCGGATCTGCGTGGCGTCTGATGAGTCCGTAACCCTTTAACTTCAATCCCAGCACGGAGGGATTTTCTTTCCTTTCAGTGGTTTTTGTTTTTCCTCCGTTTTTGCTCATGTCTCCTGGATCTTCCTCTATGATTTTGGAAGCTCTGAACATTTTTTCCAGCCTCTTAAATTTTGTTGCATTTTCCCTGCCATGCCTTCCTGCAACCAGGAGATTGAGGAGGTAGGACCTGCCCTGTCTGTCTGTCTGTCTGTCTGTGTGTGTGTCTGCCTGTGTGTCCACCCGTCTGCTTCACGCTGTTTATTTGCCTCATTGTTCTGTTCTTTGTCATGGTTGCCACCGTTTAGTAGTTTAGGTAAAAACCCGCGTGATAATCGTTTTTCTTTGGCTGTTTTTTGGTGTTTGTGTTGCTTTTCTGCTGCCAAACTGTTGAGATTCACATGAATTAGTTTGTCGGTGGAGATCCGACTTCATCACGTAATAAATTCCTTAATTGCATAAACAATTTTGACTTGAATCCTCAAATCATCCTAAAAACAGACAAACCCTTTCATGTGACGACACAGACCACGTAGTGCAACATCAGCCTCGTCCAGCTAACGACAATAAATGAACTCCGTTATGATTTCAGCCTTTTCACTTAATGAGCTGGTTCAATAACAATCAATAACTTTACTAATTAAAGTTCATCTAAATTGAGTTTAACGAAGGTGAGTGATTTTGGTGCCACAAAAAAACCCAAACTCTTTTTTTGAGTTTGTAAATTTCCTGATTAGTTCTACAAACCTGCTGCAGTGAGAAGATGAACACGAGTATTTGTGTGATAAGTTATTTTTACGGTCGACGTTCGCCTGATGTGAAAATAAGGTTCTTAGACCCTCCCAGGGCACAAAGTGTGAGCGGGCTGAGTGATTCGCAGTCCCCCGCTCCGCTTCTAATTCAGCTCCGCTGCGAAGCCGTGGACGGTGGCTGGTGGAGCGCGTTTCTAGAACATGTGTGTGATGGGCAAAATGAAACCGCAGCTTTAGAAAGTCAAATGAAGACTTTGTCGGTTTTCGAGGCCGCTGTGGTAGAGCAGTGGTGTCGGTGGTTCGATTCCTGGTTGCCTTACCTTAGATGCAGTTTTGTCACGGTGAAGACAAACGTTCGCAGCCAAAAAGTCGTAGTTTAAAGCTGCGGGTGTCGTCAGTAGACAAAGCAAAAAGCCGACACGGTCAGAGATTAAAGTTCTTCCTCCTTTTGTGTGTGTTTGTGTTTCAGCTGGAGGGGAAAGTCCAGCAGGGAGAGAGGGACTTCGAACTAATCTCAAAAACCATCCGCAAAGAAGTCGGCAGGTTCGAGGTGAGGATGGACGGACGGATGGTTCAGTGGGAGACGTAGGAATGATGGTGCAATGGCTGATGTGATTCATAACGATTCCTGTTCTGTCTTTGTTCAACAGAAAGAGAGAGTGAAGGACTTTAAAACCATCATTATCAAATACCTGGAGTCGCTGGTTCAGACACAACAGCAGGTAACAATCAGACGATTATCGTTGTATATTTACAGATTTTGCATTTCATGACACTCAAAGATCGGACCTGAGCAGCTTAGCCTTTGTTCGGTTCAACCCTGAGTGTGTGGGCAGGAAATAAGGATTCTTGACGTCTCTCTGACCTTTTAAGGTGAAAGAAAAATGTCTTGTAATCGGGACATAAATTATATACATGAACCAAAATGACGTGACACAAAGCAGGTGCGTCTGTTTCTTTGAGTCATGTGACGTCGCCTTTCACGCTGAACGTCACTTTTCGTAAGTGTTGACATGTGAACAGCTGAAGCTATTTGTCCTTTTTAATGAGTCCAAATACAAATTTCTGTAAGAGCTGAGATTTTGAATTTGCTTCTACATGTCAAACGTCTCAAACTGCGGTTTGACACGTTTGTGTTTCTCCTCTGCAGCTGATTAAATACTGGGACGCCTTCCTGCCCGAGGCCAAGGCCATCTCGTAGAGTCCACACATGCAAGACAGACCGTTCTGGCTGGCTCTGGTCAAACTACACTACCCATAATGCACCTGCCATCGCTGGTCTCCCTCCTCTCACTGTTTCCAGGCTGAAGGAATCAGCTCAAAGTGACTTTTCTGCAGTTTGAGAAACGACAAAAGTCTTAGAATTTCCCGTTCAGCTGTTTTTTTTTCTTTTCCCCGTTAGAACAAACATTTTATTGGTCAGTTGAAAACAGCGATTCCCTTTTTACCGTTACGATGAAGAAAACGATCAGTAACGGGCGACACAGAGAGAATTTTTTTTTTTTGAACCCGTTTGGTTTGTTGTATGGAAGCACATTCCTGCCATTAAAAAGAGAATTTAGGAAAGATGAAGGTTTCAGCTGTGATTGAGGTGTAAAGCTCAGCAGGCCAACAATCATTGGGCGTCAGAAGGCAGGACAGCTGGAAATCCTCCTGTGGACATCCGCAGCAGGACAAACTGAACATCAATGATACGACAAAAGCTAAAACTACACATTAGAGTTTCAAACACTTCATTTAATATCCGCGTACTGACGTGCAGGTGCGTTGTCCCCGAGTCACCACAGGAATATTTATTGTCCCCGACGTTAATTTCCTTGCTTCCATACGCTGTCCCGACAGTTAACACCACGTTGGCCATGATCCTCGCACAGGGTCGATGTCAGGAAACCAAAGTGAATTGATGTGCAGCTCCTACAAACGTCCCCGTACTACTTCCCGCCCAACAACTGAACCTGAATCTCTGTGACGGGACGTTCGGGTTGTGGTTTTTCCTCCGCAGCGGTCTCTTGGGTTGGAGTTCTAGGAATCAGAAACCAAAAATGTGAAAGTCTTCTTCCCGCCACAAACCGCTTCGGGCCACTTGTGTGCTTTATTAGCCGGTGAATGTTGTCCATGACTGACGTGTTTACCGTTCTGTGAATCTGTCTTTCCGTTCCTCCCGAGCAGCGCGTACTTTCCTCCGGTGCATGCTCACGCCGTTCATGTCTGCGGGCGAACGCCTTTGAAGAATCTCTGTGATGTTGTGTAGAATCTCAGTCTGGAGCTGTGAAACTGATCCGGGGTCTGTGATGAAGGACGCCTGACTGTGTCCTCCTTTAGTTTGTCTCTTTACTTCCTGTCCCCCGTTCACTCACTTTGCGCCTTTCAAAACAAGAGCCCGTGTTTTTGTTGCTGTATGATCGAAAGTGAGGGCAACAGCTTGTGTGTTTTACTCTTTGAACCAATGAACTCAAAAAGAAAGAAACTCACTGCTGCAGACGGTGAAATCATTTCCAGCTTTTCTCGGTTGTTTTCTCTTCACCTGCTGAGTAACGCTGAAACCGTAATATTTCTCTATGTTTCTGTTTTTGAATGTACAAATCAAACGATAACCGAGCAGCAGCTCGCAGAACCGAGGGTCTTTCTGTCCTTGTGTTCATTGTCGTCAAAGGTGAAACCTTTTCATTTTAATTCCCAGACTTTACCGGGACATGAAGGATTGAACCGTTTGTCGGCGTGTTCGGCATTCCGGATGCGGACGCTGTCGGCGGCGACTGAAGTGAGGCAGGAGTGTGTGTGTCCGTCCTGAGAGCAGCCTCAGCCTCAGACCGAGGATTTTTTTTTTTACCGGCTGTTTCTCGTCCTGTTGATCCGAACGAGGCTGCAGTTAGAAATAAGAATTTTTTACAGAATCGCTCTGAGTTTGTTTTGTTTTTTTCACTATCAGAATAAATTGCAACATCTCAAATCCGAGAAACTCCAAATCTGCCGTGTTCATCTCGTATTAAAGTTACTGATTAAAACTCGAAATATTTAAAATTTTTCCTTTTTTTTCCCCTAGTGCTTATTCATACCACCCCTCAATCTGGAATCATGGAACACTGTTGATTTTTAAAATATATTTTATTTCACATTTTGTAATTTTTAGCTGATTTATTATTTTTATCTGGTTTATCCGAGCGGATTTTTTAAAACTCTTTTGGTTCCGATGTGATTTTCCTGCGGTGCAGCAGAGCAGACCTTTGAGTACTTTAATTACAATAAAGAATGTATGCAATCCACAGTCGCTCCGGTTTCTTCTTCTCTCACCTACTGCAGGTTCTGAACTAACACATTTTAATGTATTTACTTCTCATTTAAAAGATTTTATTCACACATCATTTGTCAGTTAGTAATAATTATTCCAGCAAGTGAATAGGTCAGTAAGATTTCCACATGCTTGTTTTTTCGATGTGGTGCAAACTAACTTTATATTCACAAATCATAAAATGTATGAAAAGTACGAGAGGATGACGTACGTATGTGAATCATGTTAAACTTGGTCGACTTTGGATGAAACGATCTCTGTAACCAACGTCCTCTAGAGATTTACACCATGTTGGTTATGAGCCTCCAGAGGGAGAAACTCCTCCGGCTGACGTCCCTCCGGTCACGGTTTTATTTCTTTAGGACTGAGAATGAGTCGTGTCACATACGTTTGACTTCCTATACTAAAAAAATGAAGGGTGTGAAACGTTTTTTTCTGTGCACAAAAATGTGTGAGCAAGACAAAAACAGCAGCTGACTTTGTGGATGTGAAGTTCTCCATAAGATTTTCCTTTCATTTGAGCTCAAAAAAGCTGCAGCGTTTCCCAAATTGCAGCAGCTTTTTATCCTGCAAACAGCACGTGCGGTTTGTTTCTCTGTAATATTCTGGACAGACGCGGTTCTTCATATAGGACGTACTGAGGTCGCAGATTTCAGCAGAAGCTGAATATTTCGTGCACGTTTAAGGTGTTTTGCTGCAGGCTGCCGTGCGCCCTCACCCTCAGGTCCATGAGCAGGGACCCAGAGACTCCAGTCCCGGTCTTCCTGGCTCCAGCAGCTCGAGAATAATGTCGGTAAACCCGCATCCTTAACCTCCCGCTATCACTTTGGCTGAAGAGTAATGATGCACCCGCTTCTCCGGCTTCACCTCCACCTCCAACATTCTCACTTTGACTCCAGAATAATGCGTCTGCATCTGTTTTCCTCGCTCATGCTAACCCCGCGCTCGCACATGACTGCACAATAATGTAGATGTATTTATTTTTACACCCGCCGCCTCGACCCCGCTCGCTATCAATCTGGCTTTAGAATAATGTAGGTGCATCTGTTCCGCTCACCCTCCTAACCTCTCAATTTCCCCGCCACTTCGGGATAATGTAGGTGCATCTATTATCTCTGCTCACACCGGAGCTGCGGCTGCTGTCTCGGGCCTGTTTCTCCAATAATGTAGCAGCATTTACAACCACAGCCCCCCGACCCCCCCCCCCCACTTCACGTTATGGTCACGGAACATGTGAGTTTGTGGTGCCGCATCTTCTGCATCTTTGCGTAAACCTTCGGACACGTGCAGAGTTATTTAGGGTTTCGGCTCATCACTTACTCTGGCCCTCGCAGGCTTCCTGTTTGCCTCTGCTGGCGGCTTTAACTTTCCCCCTTTTTTCTCCAGAGACACAAAACCAGACGAGGTGTGAGAGGGAGAGGGAATGAAGCGAGGAGCAGATAACACTGTTGTTGCAGCATAACCCGGGGTTTTTATTTATCATATCTCCAAATGGCGATGTAGCTGTTGTGCTGTGGTCAGGATACAGTGACCTTAGTTGATCAACTACCCCCCTCAGCAGCCTGATAAGAGGCCTAATATAAGAGCGAGCGAGGGGGGAAGCCTGTACTGTAATTATTTCTGCGCTGTCAGAGGGGGGACGAGCCACAGGCCCCTGCCGATTCAAATCTGAGGCCAAACTAAAAGAGGAGGAAGGAACAACAACAACGGCGAGCACGGCGACGCTGGGGAGACAAATATCAGCAGCTGCTGCGACATGGCTGAAATTGGGCCAGTTTGTCATGCACAGGGCTGCCACACACACACACACACACACACATCGGAGACGCCGCGCAGGACTTAATTCAAACTTTACTGCTTTCACACAGACCTGAAATACTCACAGGTACACGTGTGCGCTCCAGCATTTCCCTCTCCACTGACGGACGTGGAAACGTGAGTAAAGACTTTCGTCCGATTGTTTGCAGCCGCTCGCGCGACAGACATTTGTCACCGTGCGATTATAAGAGCAGCAAGCAAACGTTTGTCGAAATACTCACGTGCGTCATCTGAAGAGGCTTGAAACGTCTGTCAATCCACCGAGGGCACACGCACACAAGCACAAAATACACTGAACCCTTTACGACACTCGTGTGAAACGCCGACATGGTCCCACTCAAATGAAAGTATGTGTATTAATATTAATGAGGTTCTGCTGCATAGAACCAGCTCAGCTCTTCTCACCTTTGGCACCAAATTTCCCCCTTCACATTTACAGCAGTAGCACCTGGACGTCACGGTGATGTCGCTGCCACCGTCAAGCGAGAATGTTCTGGAGGCACTTTGTGGGAGTTTGGGTCGGACGACGAGACGACGTCTTTCTCACCAATCTGGCATCGGCTCCTTTAGAAACCAGGAACTACCCACGACTTTGCCTGACGGATATGCAAAAAAACAACAAAAAAGAAGAGGGCGGAGTAGAGCTGAGGTGGGGGGAACATGCTGTGATTGTCTCAGCTGAGCTCTGGACGTCTGGTTTTGGACACAACTGGGCTGATCCCGTGATGCAGAGGTGCTTTTAATATGAACGTCCCTTGGACGTTGAGGAACAAGTCGGTAACTCTGACAGACGCTTGTCTGACTTGGTTCTCCTCACTTTCAGGGTGAATCTGGACCTACTCGGCCGGACTGCATCATGTGGCTCTTTTTCTTTGCTCGAACCTTCCGTCCTTTTTACTTCCCTGGACGCACAGAAACGATCCCTCAGACTTTTTATCCAAAAACACACAGACTAACAAAGAGTCCGGTGATTTACGAGTTTCCTCGGGGAGAGTGTTGAAATCTGCCTGGACCTGAAACTCTCGAATTAAACTCAAGTTTGTTTGACCTTGAAAACGAGGAGCTGCTGCAGCAAAAAAAATAATTGTTGAGAAACAGCAACAACACAAAAAGTGTCAATTGTGGCTTTTATTGTGAAGCTGGGAGGATGTATGGGCCGGTGTCGCCCGGTGATCGATGACACGATACCCAGCTTTCCTGATTTCACAAATTTCTATGAAATGTGTCCTGAGTTCATGAAGGCGTGGAGATAAGCGGCTGGAAGCGGCTCGCCGGCCAATAGGATTCATCCATTTCTGTCCTTATCTGCTGATAGCGAAGGACCCCCTCCCCTCCCGCCTCTGCTCCTTCCCTGCATCCTCTCTGCTCCTTCCCTCGTCTCCTTCCTGCTCCTTTCCTTGGCCTCGCCATCCATCTTATCTCCGTCTCAGCTCTTCTTTCATCTTCCTTTTTCTCCTTTCTTCTCGCTCTCTGATCCATTCTTTTCCTCCTCCTCCTCTTTCTTCCTCCTCTCTGACCTTTTTAAAACGCGGAGACTTTAACTCAAACTGTGAACACTCACTCACCATGTGACAGTACGCTTTTATTTTGATGGTTCGGTTTTTTTGGCTCAAAAGCTTCACATAATTTTCACTGATCATCTGTAAAATGTAGTTACACTCGTTCTCCTTCTTCTTCTTGATTTTCCGCTTCCTCCTGCTCCTTTCCCGCCTCTTCATCACTGAAACCGGACTTCATCAGACTCGACCTGTCTCTCTGCACTCGTGGTGTTGCTGTGTTCTGTCACATTTAACCGATTTCTGCGAGAGTTCTTACGCTGCTTGTTTACCCGAGTCTTCTAGGAGTCGACCGTGTGGACAAGCGTCCCAGAATTATTGCTTGGCAACCAGAAGTGAATGTGGGACTTTGCAAAGCCGATTCCATAACTTTCCTTTAGCACTGGCTATTACTCACTGTTCACCAATTTGTCATGTTTTAATATTCTGTCGGGCAACAAACAAACTCATTTAGTGTGTGCTCACTTTATCCATAAATTGTCTAATTACAAAGATTTCAGACCTTTGGAGACCTCGAGCTGCAGAGACACCTGCTGCCTAATATCTATCGTCATCCCAAGGAGAAGACATGTATCTCAGCAGGACTCCTGATTTTTTATGGGATGGACAATGGAAATAACTGTTAATCCCAGAGTTGAATTAGCCCATAATATTTTGCAGGGGCGGAGCCAGAGGGGGGCACTGGATGTGCCTGGCCCAAAATCTGAATGCCCACCCCAGGTACCTGCTGTAAAACCTTCAGCTGAAGAAGAACTGATCAGATGTGAATCTGAAATAAATCGCTCTAATATTAAAAAGGTAAAACTATTATTATGAACGTTTAGTTTCAAATATCTTGTCGAATGGAAACGTCGTAGCAGTTATAACCAGGCAAGTGCTTTTAATCGTGACCGCGTCCTGCTCGCGTCTCTTTGTGTCTTTCCCGCTTAGGGTAACGTCCCAGAAACGCGTTTCGTACAATGCAGTCAGTCCCATTTTCGTTTCTAAGCCGTAAGCTGTGTAACAGTGACGCCACGTCTTCCCGGGTTTGTGATCAGCTGTGTTGTTGACCTGGACACGCTTGCAGAACTGGAGCCGCGGCGTTTCCTCAGTGTGTCTGGCAGAACTCGCCACGTTTTCACTGTAAAACTGGTTCCAACTCTTTGTCTCTAAAACACCCGAGAGGCTCCGCAGCGTCCCGTAAAACTGCCAGCGCTGCCGTTCGTCCGGCCGAGACACTAGATCTTCTTTAAGACACTTGAAGCCTTTTTTCTGTCTTTTGGACTCTTTAAAACAACATTGATCGTTTCCCACAATGACTTCCTGTCACTGTGGTAATGATTATGCAGATGTGGCACAACCTTTCTGTTTGACGGGCGGTTCCCACGGGGGAGGCGGTGACACGGCCGCTGCTGCTACGGCGACAGGCAACCGACATGTTTTCCCCCCTTCTCCACCCGACCCGACCTCTGTCCTTGTGCTTGGTGTGGCCTTTTATTGGAAGGTGGAGGGGCTGATGAGGAGCGGGACGCTCTGCTTAGACCAACACTGTTAAAAGCAATAAGCAGCTGATAACATGTAGCCTGAAATACAGCGAAGCGAGTTTTATGAGTGATACACTTTGTCGACTGCTGTAGCGAATTTTACAGGTTTAGATGAAAACAAACAATAAAAAACAATTTTTTTTATTGTTTATGTTACAGTATCATCAACCATAAAACTGTATGTCAGGTAAATGAATCAAATAATTGACGGTAAAAAGAAAATAAGATTTTACACATTTATTTTGCAAACTTATGAAATATTAAACAACTCTTTTTTTCTTCCAAATTTCTGATATAAAGAGTTATAGATCTATAGAGCTGTTCCTTTTATTACAGCGGGTTTTGATTTAGGCAGTGATCAGTATTATTATTATTATATTATTTGTGTGGGCAAATAATGAGGTTGTTTTAAAATTAAAGTTATAAAGTTATTTTTTAAGCTACAAAACAGTACTCTACATTAATAGCACTCAATACAATAATAATACTAACAACTCTAATAATAATAACAATACACTTTATTTCTGCACCATCTCCAAATCTATTTTAAATTTAAAGTATTTGTGTTGCCCAAAGTCATATTTTTTTTGCTCTCGTCTCCCTAAAAACCCCAGGACGCCATCACTGTCCCATCGTGTGCGTGATATCTGATCTCACTCCTGTGATAAGAACAATCTTGTTAGAAAACTGAAGTATGTTTTGTCGGTTTTGTTGCTTGCGTCCTCTTCTCGTCTCGGTCCTCTGGCCGTCTCCCTCTCCTCCAATGACAGCCCGGGTTGATTTATTCTCTCTGATGATTGGCCGTCTGCCGCCTCGCTGACAGCGAGCCTTCTTCATCATATCTCCACTTTTCCCCTCTTCCCTCCTCTTCTTCTCCAATTCATTTTTCCTTTCATAACAGGTTTTTTCCTCCCCTCCCTCTGCTCTGCCTCTGGATTTTGTTTGACAGGAAATATTCCAGGCGATGTGGTGTGGTTGTAGATCTCGGGCTGTGGCAGACGCTATCGATCGGCCTCATTTGCATACATAAATCTATTGGCTATCTGACACTTGCCAATATTCTGGGCAGCAGGGAGCGGCGGTGCTGAGTCGGCCAGGTCACATTATCATTGGTGATGGAGCTTTGATGAAGTGTGACAGTGCGGCACAGCTGCTGACTGACTGGCTGGAAGGCTGCACTGTAGAAAACAAACAAAAATGGACGCCACATTTAACCCGTGTGCGCCAAGATGTAAACCAGGCTGCAGGTGGCGACTTTTCTGCAGCGTAGACTTACGCCTCAAACCATGTTTGTCTGAAGGTCCATCCTCTGCCAAGATGAACAACTTCCAGCTAAGATCTGCTACTTCCTGCTGAACAGTCTGTAGTCCGCCATCTTTGACCACAGCGTGATGACAACATCCCCGGCTGGAGGTTTTACAGTAACGTGTCTGAGAGCATCTCAAAATATATCTACAAATAATGACAGAACTCTTCCGTCTCTTCCTTTAATAATAATTAAAAAAAAATTTCTGCTTTTTCTTTTGTCTCTATTTGCGTCTCATGAAACCGTAAGACTTGTTTGACAGCACATACTTTGATGTTTCTCTCCTAAACTTAGATTTTATTGCTTGTTTGTTCCTCACTTGTAAGTCGCTTTGGATAAAAGCGTCTGACAAATGACTAAATGTAAATGTAAATGTAATGTCCATCAGCTTTGTTGTTTCTGAAATCGCGTCCAGGGGGACGCTAAAAAGTGACGGACACAACTGGGACACACTTGCTGCCCTGGTTTTTGACACACAGACCTATGGGGCCTGACTCTGAGATGGGTAACACATGGCTTTTCAAATTTGTATGAATTCATAAATTAGTTTTATTGTTGTTGATGACTACAGTTAGCCTAGTCTTAGCGTTTAGCTAACTTCACAGTCATCGCTGCGTCTGTGTTTAACGTACAGTTTTTTTTTCAGCGTCGCCGTAACGACCTGCTGCCAGTGTCGCGGTTGGTTGTCTGCCATCTTTGTCTGCCACCTGGTTCCAACGTAACGTCAGCAGCCACTGGATGGCAGGAAACGCCGGCAAACGATGAGTCTTTTCAGGCTTTTGACTGAATCCACCGATAGAAACGAAATGTGCCGACACAGGTTGCTATGAATGAAGACCTAAGAAAATCATCATTATTTCATGTGGCCACCGTCTAAAGCAGAGATGGTGACAAGCACTTCTCTTACGCTTTTACAAACTGTATTTTGATATTTTTAATGAGCTGGAAATTCCTTAAGTGAAGCAGAAAGACTTTAATGAATAAACCGCAGAGGAGCGAATTCGTTTTCGACGACCAACAAATGTGGCGCACAGAGCAAAGTGACCAACGCCGACCACCAGAAAATAAAAAGCCCGTCATGAAATTAATACCTCAGTCCGTGACACTGTATCCACAGTAATGTCGTTTGAATCAGGTACAAATAAGATTCTGGCTCCATTTTGTAGGTGAAAAAAAGGACAAATTTCCCAGTGCACAATTAATATGCATAAAACAACAAAAAGCATCTTTTTGTTGTTTTATGCACCGATGTAAAAACAAAGAAATAACAGCGTTTGTGTCTGCACCTTTTCTTTTTCTGTATTTGTTCATTCGTGCACGTTTGTGTGTGTGTTTCTGTCTCTGGCCTTCGTGTTAAAGTGCGTGTGTGTGTGTGTGTGTGAGTGTGTGAAGCAGTAACAGTTTCTTTGTTTCTGTCGGAGGAAAAGGTCAAAGCAGCAGTGAGAATTAATTGAAGAGTGAGAGAGCACAGCTGGTTCTGTCAGAGTGTGTGTGTGTGTGTGTGGAGGGTTTTATGAGCCGCACTCCTCAGTCCGATAACCAGTTTTGGCATTTTACCACAGAGCGTGAACGAGAAGACACTTATAAACCAGCAAAATGCAGCGTATCGTTGAATCCAGTTATTAATTCCTCGACTTCCTCACGTGTTTCGTTTACTTCAATAACACTTCACCCTGTAATGTGATTCTCTTTTTACGTTCACTGAGGAGAACACACTTCTCACACTTTTTCACGGCATTTCCAGCGTGCGGGATTGATTGCGTGTATACGGTGTGTGTGTGTGTGTGTGTGTGTGTGTGTGTGTGTGTGTGTGCGCACGCCTCTCATTACCTGGCAGCGTTCCTGCTGCTGTGTCATGGGAACGCACCGTGACAACTCGCTGCTTTCGTATGCAGGAGAACAGCACTGATGGCAGAGCCGAGTTAATAGCTCTTCGGTGGCGAAGCTCTGATCCTTTAACACACACACACACACACACACACACACACACCTCCTCCACATTGTGATACAAACGCCAAGTGGCACAATTTAATGAAGTTCTGTTCTTTAGAGCAAGTGGCGTCTTGCAGCGATGGTGGGGGAGGCGTGAGAGCCCCTCTGCTCCTTCAGCTCATCTGTTTCTTTGAATAGTTTCCACGAGCCGATCGATGCGCCGGTTTTCTCCTGGCCTTTCAGCGCTGTCACCCATCATTGAGGCGATGCAAATTCACGTCAGAAACTGGCCTGACACTTTTCCTGCTCCAGAACGCAGCGGCTCAGCAATAAATGGGGTGAAGGCCTCGTTTCTCGGCGGAGGGAGAGGGAGACCTTTTCCATCAAAGTTTTCTCTGCATCCTGACAAGGCCAGGATGGGAAGGACACTTGGTAAAGTTCATCACTTTCGAAATGGAGAAGCAGCAAAGTCGGAAAAGAAGAAATAAGCGAGGCTGGATAGTCGACTGTGGAAGAATTGTGACGCTGCGGAACAATAAAGTTCCGCGATAACAGAAGTGAACAGAGAAAACTGAATGATCTTCCAGATGTTCGTGGGCTCGGCCAAAGATGATTTCACAGCATGTCTGGCTAAAGTGAGGCCAACGCCATGTGAGTTTATGACACTGCACGTTCACGGTCCGTCGGCCCTGATGTGCGGTTCGTGTCTAACGAGGTGATTGTGGAGATGCTCCCACTGCACATAAATAACTAGTGACATGCTTAAAACTTAGTCCGAGTCTACAATTCTAGCCTCAATTAATAAATGAAAATTATTAGTGTTATTGATAATTGTATTTATAATTAACTGTTTAGAGAGGAAATCAGCACTACGAATGCTGTGACAACAACACAAAAATCCAAAGCTGAAAGGCAATAAAATGCAGAAAACAAAGGTGGATAGAGAATTCAAGATAATGGACATTTTAATAAGACTGGTCCTGACATTAAGGTTCCCGAGGTGACAACAGACGTAAAAACACTCATGAAAACACAGGATTGTGAATTGTATTTATGGAAATTAACTCATATGTCAGACAAAATAATTAATTTCTTGACTTCAAAGATTTTCTAGCTGTAATTTAGTCGTATAGAAACGATTTTTTTTTAAAGGGCGATTTCATCAATTTTCAACTTGCTTTCTATGCCTTTAGTTTAGGACGTAAATGTGCATTATTGATTTCAACTTTCTCTTTGATTTTCCTACATTCAAATATCTCTGCTTCTAGCTGAGATCGGTGTAGGCGTCCTTGAAAAGACAGTGTCCACTGAGGGTCACATGACATATCAGGAAAGTCAAGATCAAATTTGTCACACATGGATCAGGTCCAGGTTCGATTTGCAGGTTTGCAGATCTGAAGATGTTGATTTCACACATTTATCCTGTTGTTGTCGCCCTGTGATTTTTGTCATCAATGACCTTCCGTCCAGGATGTTGTCAGCAGTAAGTATCATTTCGTTTTGTGTCTCTGTTACAGGCTTTAGTTCAGCTCAGGCCTTGAATTCGCAGCCTTTTGCTGGTATAAAGGTCTTTTTTGTGGACGACTGTACCAACATTTGTCCAGCTTTGAATCTGCTTGTTTTTACGTGGTGTTTGCCATAAGTCCGACCCCCCATGTGAACCATAAGCAAACTGTGGTTGTCATGTGCAGATTATTGTACAAAGGGAGAAAAGACTTTGCGTTGGACATGAAAAGATGTTGTCCTTCAGGGTTTTGCTGAACAGTCCAATATTGATGTTCTTGTCTGCTGATAGCGAGGTGCAGATTGCAATGCACAGCGCTTTAATCGGGAGTTTTCAGCAGCTCGGCCCTAACGTGCTGCTGCTCAGCTCCGCAGAGAGAGAGTCCGAGACTGAAGACGCAAAGGGAGAGAAAGACCTTTTCTGGGAAGTTTGGTCAGTTCATCCCGGCGGCACGAGAATGCGAAGCAGCTCTCGGTAAAGTTCACGGCCGTCTGCTCGAGGAAAAAACACCGAAATAACAAATTAGGGGAAAAGTGCGGAGGTGCAAAGAACAAAAGAGGCAGAGTAAAGACCTTGTAGTCCAGGTGGGAGACGTGGTGACATGCAGCACCTCACGTGCTCTGAGTGGACGTCAAAGTGTCAGTGGTGAGTTTACGTTGCTTTCGGCTTAATTTTGTCTTTGCTTGAATGAGCAAAAGTTCAAAACCTGCGTTTGAGTTGGGATGATCTATTTCTTTAAAAGGAGAAGAGTCACAGACAGAAAACACTGTCGGACAGAATCAGTCCGTCAAGTTCAGTGTGAGCAGCTGGATTATGATTCTGTCCAATCAGGGGCGAGCAGATTTGTCCTCGTCTTCTGTAATGTGACGTGAAGATGCGTTTTACACCAGAAGATGATGATGATGATGAACCTTTCAGCCTACAGGGTTTTGTTACGCGAAGAGTAAATTCTGACAAATGGAAAAGAGACAAAAGTGATTGGGATTCATCCTCTGGGGAACCCGATCATCTTCTACAGTTTGTTTATACCTTCCTTCTCCTCTTCGTCCTCCGCTCTGCTTTCCTTTCCTCCGTCGTCCTACTTCTCGTCTTCTTTTTTCCTCCTGCTCTCTTCCCCGTTACCTCTCCTTCTCTCCCTTTGGCTTATTAAGATTTCAGAGATACAGATGGAGGCGGGCGGATTGCTTTCAGGGAATCTGCCTTTAATAATTACAGCTGGAGAAGCTCGGGATTTGGTTGATGAGACTAATGGAAAACTAGATTTTTTTCACTAAATTAGAGTGGGGGGGTCTATATATTGACAAGCCATCAGCAGGCCGCAGATCAGAGGAAGAGCTTCAGACTCATCCCAGAGGACGACGGCAAACTGGCTCTGATGCTTCGTGGCACCTCGATGCGCTTCCTGCAGCCACCGCTGGGCCGCAAGCAGGATCAAACCCACCTTCATGTGGAGCGCCGGTCCGAGCAGGAGGAGGAGTTAAAGGTCAGCGAGTGAACCTTTGTTTTGCAATCCCTCCCTCCTCCTCCTCTCATCGAGGCCCTGAATCAAAATGTAAATGTTGGAGCCTCTGAGGGGTGCAGGGCTCCAGGATCTGCTCCTATTGATTATATGAAGTGAGTCGGAGTCGCTCTGTTCAACGACCAAACGTGTTTTCCCCCGACGCTCTGTGACAGGAATTACCCAGAGTTCAGCGGGCTTTGGGTTCTGCTGCTAACGACATTTTGATTGCAGAGCACACACACACAGCTGGGCCTTAGATTTAAGGACTTGTAGTCGTGTTCACGAGCTGACTCACTTTCAAATGACCATTTTTTGTCACAACATGATGTGAGGCTGAATATTTCAGCACAAAAAGAATCACGCTTAGTGCTCAAAGGACTCATTTTGAACTTGCTTCCTTCCATCTTGCTGTTCACTCTATGGAGTTTGTCTCATGGTCAACCTGATCCAAAACTCCCTCAGATGATGTTATCTGAACTCCTAAAGATAAAAAACTCCCTCGGGTGATGTCATCTGGAGACAGATTTGTACATTTACACCCTGAACTAAAGCCACAGAAAGCAAGTTGAAAACTGGTGAACCCTTAAATGAGTTTGTTGGGTCCAGTCCAGTATCATTTGTGTGATACATAAAGAAAATGTTTATGATTCATCTGCACAAAAAACCCATCAGTGCTTTAAGTAGCTTCAGTCTTCAGGGTCTGAGCTTCTAATAACATGTCAAAGTCGGTTTACAGTTCCCAAGAAGAACCCTCACACCCACATGAACGGCATATGTTCCAGCTTTGTTGTTTGTAGGCAGGCAGCCTCTATGAAAGTTGGGTTTGCGGAGCAGCAGACGGTCTGACCTCCTCAGGAGTTCATATATTTTACTGAAAACTCCGATGGTAAAACTCAACGTCGGCGCTTTCTGGGGGATTTTTGGTTTCTGTCCCCGAAACGGAAATGAACCGTTCACGCTTGAAGCCGCACAGTAAACACTGGAAGTACAGGACTCGGGGGTTTGTGTATTTTAAAAGTCCATATGAGGTAATTTTGTCGTCTCTGTGTGTGTGTGTTTGTGGTGCTTGCTGCCAAAACTCGGGCTTTTTTCGCCCGTTGTTCGGGTGGTATGATGTGTTGTGTTGTGAACGAGGCGATGCAGCTGACCGAGCCATCCATCATCGGGCCGGACTCTCCCTGCTGCTCGCTCCTCAAACTCTGTTTTTGTTTGGAAACCATCCATCATCTTCCTGGCACGACACACTGGCCAGAAGACGCCCTGACGACGGTTCTGTGTGTGTGTGTGTGTACGTTGCTTTGCATTAAGACGACTTCATATTCGGTTCTCAGGATATTTTCACACGGTTGGACCATCAGGGCGAAGTTGACGATTCCTGGACGTGAGCTTTCATGTTTAGACTCTAGGACATTTGCAGCTGCTGATAAAATTCATTTGTTTGTATTTATCATTTAATTGTGGAGCGTCATGACATCAGTTCACGGTGACGTTCATGTTTACCAACACTATTTATTTCCCTAATCCTAGTATCTTCAAAGATGTTTTCATTCACGTGGAATCACGTGAAAATAAGAATCCCTGCATGTTAGCTTCACAGGGAGCAGAGCCCAGAACAGGTCGACCCAACACTGGCTTTTTATAGGCCAAACCCAGAAGTTGGCGTCACACAGCGTTTAACATCACATTTGTTCAACAAAATCATCTTTTACAGACTGATGTCAAATGTCTTTAACAGGCCTGAGTGTAACAGCACAAGTGAAATACTGTTGTACTGTGGCCTGATCGAACTGATAAACTCACTGAAACATGGATTAACAGACAAGTCTTCACAAGCTCTTAAGAAACATAAGGGTCGTAGTTACTAATGCTTTCAATGTCAGAAATCAAAACAGAAAAATCCACTAAAAATGTTTCCCAGACCTTATTTTAGGCATTTAACCATTTTAGGCATCTGACAAACCCGCAGACCCGAGGATGACGATGAGGATGAGGAAGTGGAAGAACGGGAGGCAGGGAGCCACGTCAGAAAACCTTCACGGTAGCTTCAGATAATAACACGGCATTAGCATGGAAATGAACTTTTTAAAAATACGTTTACAACCTAAACTGGGGAAAGATGCTTCAGGTTCTCTGGTGCAAGTCTTCTAGGGCAGCTTGTGGTGCAGCTTGTCCTTTATGTAAAACTACATTTGTTCCATTTACAGCCAAAAGAATAAAAACTTACAGCAAAAAAGTAATTTTTATTCAGAAAATAGTGAAAAAGAAAATAAACCAGTGATGATAAGCATCAATAATAATAATAACTCCAGGCTTGGTAAGTGCTGTTACTACTGGGGGGTCTCTGCTAAAACACATCTGTGCATGTGTATGTGTGTGAAAGATATTTGTCATTTCAGGCAAATCGGATCGAACACCGGCCCATCGACCTGCTTCTAAAAGTTTCTGGCAGACGAGCTCAACGTTGAAGAGACTTCGAGAGTGTGATTAGTTTTTTGAACCCGGAGGCAGGACAGACCTCTGTATCTGGGTCTGTGGGGGAGTTTCTCTAACAGCGACCTGCTTCCACTACATCTGTGCACTCAAAGCTACAAATGATGTGATTATGATATATCATGGAACAGAGAAAGTCTCTTTGTTTCTGCTGTAAAAGAGAGAAATCAATATCAGGGCAGTGCAGAGCCTTGAGGGGCTGCAGCGTCTCCTCTGGACTGACCAGGTAAGGGTTAGGCCCAGCCGGGGGTTTGGCGGGCTCAGAAATGCTGATTCCACATTTAGCCTGACAGTGATGCATGCGTCGGCCTCGGTGTCCGGTTAGCCCGGTACCTGAGGGTCCGGCCGAGGAAGATCAGCTGCCGACCAGGACGGGGTTAAGGATGGAGGGGGAACAGAGGGGGAACCTGGGGCTTATTTTTAGAACCGGCAAAGTCTGGGAGGGAGGAAAGATGGAGGACGGCAAGTCATTTTTATGAGGGTGGGAGACGAGGGAGTTGAAGAGAGAGAGGAGGAAGTGAGAGAACTTGGAGAGACAAAGGAGAGGATCTGGAGTCCTGAAGAGCCGAGATTTCAAACGGGCGAAAATTTTAGCTCTGACCAAGTCTTCGGTAAACGCCGTTCAGTATGTGGCGAAGAGCAAACGCTTAGAAAATGAAGAAGGAAAAATCCCGATTTGATTCTAAAAGGGTCAGGCTTGTTTTCCTTCCACCACCACCTCCTCCCAGCATCTGATGTCGACCTTTGACCTGTGACCTCTCAGTGGAGTGTGTTGGGGTCGTCATTAGAGCAATCTGGAGCGCCCTCTGCTCTCACTCTCTGCGTGGAAAGGTTTGATACTGCCCACGGTCGATGTATTGAATTACCATTACTGTCTGACGTAGTTTGTCCACGTTTACAGTGAAGTCTACAGTTAGTCCACCAGGGCTTTAACGGGTTTCAGAGGAGGGGGGGTCCCTCTCCAATGAGGGTTAGAGGGGTTTCTGTCAACACGTTCTTATGCCACAGCGTCAGATAACGACGCTTCCCAAGGCGTCAAATTGTGCCACTTTTTTCCGTCCTTTGGCGTCTCAGTGGCTGAAAACACTGTCGGCCGCCTTAACTGTTATGGTCAGGGAAAAACCACGGGGTTCGGGTTTGTTAAAAGACAACATGGGTTAGAGACAATTTACATAAAACACAAAACAGCACGTACATCTTCAGTGACCATGTCCACCACAATGTGCAATGGTCATCACGTCTCAGTAGATCAAGCCCCGGCCTCCTGTACGAAAGCCCTGTCAGGAGTTGAGGCTTGTAGTTTGGGTGTTTGGTTTGTGCTGTATGTCCCTGCAGTTCCCCTCCTCGCCTGCTGAGGCTCCATCACACACGTTTGTAAGGACTTCCCTTGGTTATTGGTTCTGCTCTTTGCCAGTGTGTCTGCCCTTCGAGCCCGAACTTTCGCTTCCTGCGTCCGTCCAGCCTTTGTATCCCCAGTTCGAACTTAGAGTAAGTTAGATTGGTGCTAGTCATATTAGTTCTCTGGTCTTGTCTTTGTCAGTTGCGTAGTGAGTTTCTGTGTCTTTCGTAGTTAAACTTATTCTCCTACATTTTGCATTGAGGGTTTTTTGTTTCCTTCTCGATTGATTTGAATTATCCTCCATTTTGTGGTGAGCGTGTTTTTGTTTCTTTCTAAATTGTTCAAACTTTGCTTCTACCTGCTGTAGTGAGTTTTCATTTTACCCCAAATCATCACTTAGTTTATCGTCTTTCCAGCAGGACAGAAGCTTCTCAAGTGTTTGAGCGTGTGATAGTGGACACAGAGCTGAAGTCTGTGGACTTTTGTGTCAGTTTGGACTTTTGTCTCCGCTGTGTTGAATGTCTGTCTTAAAGCTAGTCCACATGTGCTCGTGTCCACACGTGGATTATGTGAAACCGGCCCCCCGCCCTTTGGTTTTCGGTGTGTGTGATGCGGTAATTTTGCGCTTGTTTTGTCTGTTTTTGATGTTTATTTTTGAATCATTTCAAAATTAATTTCAGAGTCTTTTGCATCTTTTTTTGTGGTTGCTGTGCGTCACTTTGTCTTTTAACCGAGCTCTTTCAAACAGGAAATGTGAGGAGCGTCTTCAGAGACCCAGTGAAACACCGTGTTTCCATTATTGACTTATCATCTGCTACATGTGCCTGTGTTTGTAC